>JACBWW010000012.1:4383299-4558924 GCA_020086605.1 Lanius collurio
CGCGGCCCGGCCGGGGGCGCTGCGGGCGCCGCCTCGCCTGCCCCGGGCACCGCGGCCCGGCGGGCAGGGCACGGCAGGGCACGGCAGGGCTCCCCCCTCTCTCCTCACTCACTCACTCACTCACCCGGCCGGCGGCGGACGCGCTTTTCCTCCGCAGCGTCAGCCCGCTCCGCAGCAGAGCCGGCAGCTCCCGCAGCTTCTGCCGCAGCTGCACCGGCGGCGGCGGCTCCTGGGCTCCGCCGCCGGGGCTCCAGCTTCGGGCCAGCTCCGCGCCCTCACACGGCGACGGCATCTTCACGGAGCCCACGGCCATGCCGCATCCCTGCAGGGCTGCGGCGCGCAGACCCGCTCGCCCGCCCGCCTTCCCCTCGCCCCAGCCCCAGCCGCGCTCCCACCCACAGGCAGGCACACGGCGGGCGGGCAGGCGCTGCCTCGCACGCAGCGCGCAGCACTCGCGCACCTTCCCCCGCACGGCGCGGCCCCAGCGCCGCAGGAAGCCCCGCCGGCCCTGCACCGCTCCCGCCCCGCGCCGCGGCTCCGGCGGTGATAAAGTGCAGGTAATGAGAGGGGTGGAGGAGGCGCGGGCGGGAAAAGACAGAAAGTCCTGTTAACTCCTTTGCGCTCAGGGACTGCCGTCCGGGCTCTGTCCCCACCGCCCCTGGCGCCCCGCACGGATCCGCACCCACGGCGAGAACGCGTGGGAGAGTGGTCAGTGCGCTCAGAGACGGCGCGTCCGGGCCGAGGCGAGAGAGGTTCGGGCTCCTCCAGGGGCTGGGTGGCCTCGGCTTCCTCCTGGAGGCTGTCAAGTCTGGGCTGGAGGAAGTCCCAAGCAGCCTGGTGTGACCCCCAAGCACTGAGCCTGCCTGGGCTGGAGGCCTCCTCGCGTTCCCACTTGCCCGAGTTACCCTCTGGTCCAGTGATTATTTATGGCTTCAAGGGATTAAGACCTTCTCTGTTCCCTTCCCAGTGGTTCCTTAACTCAAAGGGGTGTTTCATCCTCCAATGCCAGCCAGTATTGATACTGGAGAAACCAAGCAGTTCATCCCAGGTGAATGACTTGCTTCCAGTCATTCAGGTAATCCCTGCAAGAGAACTCTCAATGACAGAAACCAATTCCCTTACTATTTGTAAAAGACTTGTCTAGAATTCGGTTCCATGAATTATGGAGGCTTTATTTATTCTCTGGAACCTGCCTTTTCTAAGTCATTGGTACAGCTATTGCTTCCTCTCTGCCAGACTCTGTTCTCTCTTATTTAGATCATGGAACTGATGATAATGTGGGTCTCCCTTACATGTATCTTCTGTCTCAAAGCTACAAATAAGGCTGAGCTGCTCATCCAGGATGAGTTTAGCAGTGCCTAAATGACTGAGTAAATGACATTGTAGTCAAGCCAATCTCACAGCCATGTTAGAGAAAGTTGTTGCCTTGTCCCAGCCAAGAGGTCCCACTGGTTTCAGGACTGACCCTAGTACTCCTCCAGCCCCATAGGGAACTGGCTTAACCATGACACTAACCTTGGGGGAAAAAAAGTAAAAAAGGAATAGTTTTATTTCATCACTGATGTGCTTCCTAAACCAGCTCCTCTGGGATCACAGGGTTACTCAGAATAGAAGGATGGCAGATGTGCCCAACTACGTCAGGGTGCCGAGACACAGAATGGCCTCCTCCAGCATCAGTGTGACATTGGATTCTCTGTCACCTGAATACAGCAGCAGCCTGGCCTTTCAGCAGCACTGGCCTGACCACAGGCTGCTGCAAAACAGTGATCCCACCTGCAATCCATGGGTGTGTTTCTCCCTTTTCCACCCTTCCGTGGGATCTGGTAACCATCAGGCTCTATTTATTTGATTGATCTGGTGGAAAAATAACACCTCTGAAAATAATGGATTTTCCATTGGCCACCCAGCTGAATTGATCCACCTTGTGACCACACAGTTGCAGGATCAAGGAAGGCATAAACCTGGAAGTGAGGTAAAACAGAACTGCTCCTTTCAGTAGCCATCTGTCATTAAATCAGGTTAACTGCATCCTGTGTGCATGATTTGATGAGCAGCATGAATCAGGCCAACTTGGGTACTCTAGAAAGGGACAGGGTTTGTTCCAGCCACATTATGGCACCACCTCCTTCCTGATGCTATTTCCCATTACATTAGCCAGATCTAAAAGGTTAAGTGTAAAAAAAAACTAATCATCTATTTTAGCAGAGTGATTTGGCTCATTCCATGATGCTTATTACTGACACAAAAGACAGAAAAGACACAGGATAGTGACAGCCTTTAGACAAAGATTGTGCTTCAGACCTCAAAATGCCAGAGAGATCTGGGAGTCCCAATTGGCAACATCAGCACCAACTCTTTTGCAAGGACAAGGGTGGTTATCAAAATCCCAAACATTGTTGTGTCCCAAACATTTCTATTATTTTACTTGATTTGTGCTTTCCAACTGCCCTGCAATGTAGTTTTGACAGCTGTGTTGCCTGGCAGCCACTTTGTCACAGCTCAGGATGCAATTATGAAGAGAACTGCATCTACACCCAAAAGAATAATGGATCCTTAGTCTATGGGCTTCACAGAACAACCATGTACTTTGTCTGAGTCTTTAGTCACTGCTGCAATACAACCTGCAGTAAGGCAACTTGATAGAGTGGGACTTGATGTTGTGACAGACTGGAGCATAACCAGAAGTAATTTGATTGTGTTAAGAAAGGGTAAAATTATGCCAGTGCTCAAATTTTTGTTTGTTTTTAACTAAGCAAGATAAGTAAAACATGTAAACAGTGTCAAAAGAGAAATAAATATGCCCTGCAGGGTGTTTAAAAATTATCAGCTGCCAGAAAGCATAATGTGGACTATAAGTTGTCAAGAAAATTGAGCAGATAGTAGTTAGGCCTCTCTAGTTCTTGTTTGGATCATTCCAGGTTTTGATAGGATTGTGGTAGGAATTGTATAAAGTTTGTGTTGCTTTCTTTGTTAAGTCACTGAAAGTTTAGCATGGTGAATCAGTCTGGGTTTGTTCTGCACAGGAAAGGGATGGGGGTCAGAGAGCAAAACCAGATCTGGTCAGGAGGTATTTGGCAAAACAGTTTCATTTAAAAACCCAAACCAGTGTGTTGCATCTTGCTTTCAGCGAACAGTCACTGAAGGCAGAGCAGGGCTCTGAGGGACTATGGTTCCTATTCTCAACATATTTGGCCTCCAGGTGATTGGATTTCCTGTCCCTCATGAACAGAAACAATAACACTGAAGGAATATCAGATCCACTGACCACGTGCAAACATTGGAGATTCCCAGTTTTCGAGATTAAACATTTATAATTTGTCCCAATATAAAGCCAAACTAAGGACACATTCTGTCTTGTACTTTCTAGCAAAAAATCTAAACTTGGAAAAAAAAAATCTTAAAATCTATACTCCACCTTCCAGAGTGGAGTCTGGACTAGGCTTTGTTCCCTTAATTTCAAGAGTCTTCATATAAATATAGAAACATCTATGTTTAAATAGATACAGGATGGAGTCTGGAGACCTAAACAACTCTACTGCACTTTGCAGCTGTGGAGCCTGGGAGTGTCTGCTTTTTTGAATCTGTTTGTTTTTCTTTCATGGTGTAACACAATCAAAAGACACGCAGTAAAAACAATACAAGCTGTTTCATGCCTGTATGTTTCACATCAGTTTTTAAGTATATCATTGCAAAAAGAAAGAATTATCTAGTATCAGACATTTCCTGACAAAGCATAATAAACTCTTCTTTTGGACTTAAAGTATTAGGAGTTCTTGACTCTGTTGGAATAATTGATACATGCCACTTTAATTTTCCCTGCATTGATAGCTTTGTAAGTGGAAGTCAATGTGCCCCAGACCCCAAGGTCTTCTCCAGAACACATTCTGTAAACTAAGATAGAACCATCCAGGGGAAGGTTCCTTCAGGAGGGGAGCTCCCTTAAGCCTTTCATTGGGGAATTTTGATAGATATGCTAATTAGAAAGACCTATAATGTGATACCAGATCTTTCTGGGGTGTGCATTTTTGGTGTGGGCACTTGCAGGTGCATTTGCAGGTGCACTTCAGTGCACCTGACCTGGACGTGTGCACCTAAGGATCCTTAAAATAAACACCAAGGTAAAATCCCTTTTTCCCCTTCTAACTGTGTCCGACTCTTGATTTTAACACCAAGAAAAGGCATCAGCATGAAGTGGAAATAGGCAGTGCAGAAACAGAATTGCAGAGTACTGGTGTGCAGGAGCCATATGTCATTGACAGGCAGCAGTCCTTTTTGAATATTTGCTCTCCCTGACCTGGGCAGGAGGCATTCAAAAGAAAGCAAATTTTTTTCCAAAACAACACCACCCACTTCACAACTAGCCAAACATTATTTCCCCTTCCCCGGGCAGTCCTGCTGGACTGGGGATGAGGGTTGATGCTTTCCTACCCTTTCAGAAACTGAGTTGATTTTCTTCTTCCCATCTCTTCAAAAAGCAGGCAAGCAGGTTTTTCTTCATAACACCTCTTTTCCCATTCAGGAGGAGGTGAGCTGTGTACTGCCCACCTCCTATACAACACCAGATGAACATCAAAGGAGATCCTTTTTTGTGGGATGCTCTCTTGACAATTGTATCCTACAAATTTTAGTTTGTCAAATGTTACTCCAGTGCACATGAATTGCAGACTGCCCCTGTCATGCTCCTAGATCCTCCCAGCTCTCAGGCTCCTGACATGGAGGAGCCTGGCCTGGCAGATTTTTGTTTCTAGCTTTAAAAACAACATGTGCAATGATCCCATAAAAGAGAAGGGCTAGGAAAGGCTTTGCTCTGTTCTGCCACTTCAGGGCCTCACAGTCGTCTTGGGACACATTTCCCAGTCCCAAGAAGGGACATGTGTGCCCCTCATCACTTCATCCACAGCACAAGTGCAGAGAGTGACCATTCAGCCACTGCTGTGAGCTGGAGACAGCACTGCAGAAGTCTGGGCACCTCTCACCTTTTTCTGCTTTGGTGGTTCTTCATTGGTTCACTCAGCTTCAGAACAAAACCAACCTGTCCTCACCTCAGAGCTGCTAGGGATCTGCTTTTTGGCTGCATAACTTGCTTGAGACACTTGAGTTTTTATCTCCCTTCCACCTGATCAAAGAGTGAGACCTCAGTTGCATTTAAAATGTTGAATATCACCAATTTACTATGGATATAAATAGCACAAATTCATTATCAGAGCTATATAGATTGGGGGCATGTATGTGGGTAGTGCATACTTAAAAAAAAAAATCATTGATTTACTTTCTCAAGTAATATATTTTTTAAAAACTGTTTAGTACTGTGTCATCATATAGACCAAATATTCAGTGACTTAAGCTCAGAAGTACTGCTTGTAGCATTTCCAAAATGTGAAAAATCTGCAAAATGTAATGAATTCTCAGCAACAGAAAGATATCAAAATGGGAACAGGGGACCAGGAAGCAGGAAAACAGTACAAGGTGTGACTTGAAAGAAAGCAGAACAGGAGAATAGCTACAAAAAAGAGGGAAGAGGTTAAAGATAAAGGAGATGTATGAGTAGGTGAAATATTTCAAGCAGTTTCATGATTTGTGTGACTCATAGCTGGAAAGTCTGAAGCTGTCTCTCTTAATTCAACCCCCCGTTTTCTCTTGACAGCCTCTTCAGTTCAGCATCTGACCATTTCTCCCTACACCTCACTAAGGGCCACCTGCCCCTCTGCCCCCAGCACCTCTTCCAGCCCTCAAAACTCTCAGAGCATCTTCAAATGACTGCTCAGCCTGTGCCCTGCCTGTGAATCATCCATGGAATTGCAACATGATCCCTGCTACTGACTCTTCAGCGCTCAAAGACAAGAGAGCTCAGGAGCATCCTGCGCTGCTGGGTTTGTTGGTGCTGGGGTTTGAACCTGAATTACAGCACTGGTCAGAGGGCAGGTGTGCAGAAGCGTGTTTGAAATCTTAAATGGATCTTTTTGCATTTCCTTTAGCAATTTGCTCTTTCTTAAGAATCAGTGAGCCATGATGACAAGGGCAAAACTAATGTAAATACGGCATTGTATTTACATTGTTTGGTGCATAGCAAACTTTTGCAAACCAAAGGAAGAATGCATTTGCTGTGGTAACTGTGATTTGCCAAAGCTAATGAACCTGATTCAGCTCTTCAGTTTGATTTGTCTTTTTAACATACTTGGTAGCAAGGGGACCTTATTACCCCTCAGGGAAATTAAAACTCTTAAAGCTCATATGTCTGGCCTTTTCTGTCAAAACAGTGTTGTCATTGAGCTATTGCTCTTTCTCTTACAGGCTAAAATTAAAGTCCAAAGCCAGTAAGATCCTCAATGGAGTTCGTTCAGTTTGGCTGGTTGGTTGGTTTTAACTAAACACAGGAATCTCAAAATGACAAATCAATATCACTTAATTTAAAATTTAAAAAACCTCACATGAATGAACCCATGGAATCGAGGAGTTTTTCAGACAGCTACAACCAAAATTAAAGTTCCTTTACCCTCCAGACACACAGGCATCTACATGATTTTTTTTTTTTTTTTTTTTGTAAAGTGCAGTGTGAGAAGCTTTACATACATTTACAAAAGAGATTGTGTAGGAAATTTTAAAAGAGACAAATTGCAATTAGGTGCTAAATTCTCACAGGCAATGGAAGATTTCCCCTGTGAGATTAATGGTTAATCTGCACATGTGTCTCTTCTTCCTTTGCTGTTAAATTCTCTGTTTATGTTTAAATTCATGTTTTCTGTTTTATTTTGTATTTTATGCTTCTTGTCCATATGTGGGTGAGGACACTTTAGCCTCATTTTATGGAAGTTGTGTTTAAGATACTGTGCTGACTCTTTGAGCATCTGAGACTGCTCTGTGAATCTTCAAATGCTTAAGCTCACCAAGCACAAATGAGAGGTATTGAAATCCAAAAACTATTAAGTCCTTTAAAGTATTCTGAAACTAGGCAGCCAGTTAAGAACTGTGGTTAATTCTTCAGGGAGGTAAAAAGTGCAACACTTCATATGAGACCTCAAAATCCAGATAGAATCTCAACCTCAAGACACAAATCCATACAAAATCAGGCTTCATTGATCCCCCTGCTTAGAGAACCACTACAGTAATAAGAGAGACAGAGAGGCTTCTATAGCATATACATCCCTAGAGTGTCTACTCAGCTTTTGTGTGAGGAAGCTACTGTAATGATTTTCTCATATGATTATATTATCATTTGCAAAAAGAGATATTTGTATGTATGTGTACACAGATATGAAAGGTCGCCTTTTGTTTTAATTACTCTGCCAGTATCTCTCACTGCCTACATGTGAACAGACCTTAGCCCCACATAATCTCTTTGATGAAGGAAAACTACAAAACCACATGCCAAACATTTTGAGTTTTCAGCATAAACCTGGATCTGTGTTGACAAGCTTTTCCCAGGGATAGTAACATCAGTAAAATATTTTCATTCCAATTTCCTGAGAGGTTGGAAAAATCAACAAAAGAAAAGCATGAGATAGATTGCCAGAAATAATATTACCATTTTAGACATGAAACCATCTCACAACATCATGTGAGTATTGAAATGCTTTAAAACATTTTCTTTAATTTGATTTGTTTGTATTTGTTCTAGGTTTTGTTTTGTTTTAACTATGCCTGATTTTTTCCGCTGAATAAGAGGACTGCAGCTGTTGAACAGAAACAGGGAGGCAGATGACTGGAAAAGAAAATCATGTCTGATGGGGGGTTCAGAAGACAGTCTGCACTGTACAAGGGATGGTGTAGGTTTGCTTAGTGACCAGGTAGGTTTCTCTGGTGTTGTTAAGAATAACATTAAGGGCAGTGACGTACAGCCATACCAGCACCAGCAGAGGTAATGAAGCTGTGGACAAATCCAGGTGGCTTTGTCCTTTCCACTTGAGTGGTGCTAAAGCAGGGAAGGCTCACTCCAGCAAGTCTGCTGGCATAAGCAAAAGTCCAGGGAGAGATACTGCCTTCCACACCTGCCAGTGCAGGAAGTGCCAAGGGTATAGTAAATGGCTTTGAGTGGATCTACACAAGGACATTTTCAATGCTGTGTCCAGAGCTACAGCTTGATGAGGCCTCAGATCTCACACCAACAGCACTCCTGGGATTCCTGACTATTCAACTGTCCTGTGGGACATCTGTTCAAAAGGACTGTGGGAAAACATGATCAAAGCAATCTTGTTGTTCAAGGAAGTAGCAGACAGCAAGGGCAGGGTTGGGGAAGGAGAGGTGTCTGGCCAAAACAGGTCTCCCTGTGCTGAGATATCTAGCACACCTGGAGAAAAGATGAAATTGTCTTTATCCTGCCTGTTGTAATCTGTTCTCCTTTCAGCCTCCTCTAACTGTTTACAAGCACCTCTGGAGATTTCTGAAAGGCAACAGGAGTCAGGGAGTTAAAGAATTTGGAATAGCAAACCAGTTTGCCCTAAGATGTCAACATAGATCCAGTTGAGACCACCTGCAGAAGATTATAGATGTTGGCTTTTGGAGAGGTGGGCTTTACTGGAACCTCAGCTACAGAGGTGTACTTCTATATGAGAGCAGTACTAGCTCTGGGGTCTGCATGCATTTATCTGTCTGAAATGTGTTTAGATTACCTGGAGCAGCCAGAACTGTAAAACAAGGCTCTTACAGTCCAGTCTCCCAACAAGCTGCATCAGCAGCCATGTAAAACCTGCTGGAAGAAGGTCACAGTAAGCACACAGCATTGTACATACAAAAGACATGAGATGAATCTTTCTTTCCCACAAGAAAAAACTGTTCCTTCTCACTGAAGCCCTGGAAAAATGCCTTTTTTGTCCTTTGCCTGCAAGACATTTACAGTATTTTCTGAAAATTGGATATGCTACTGTTGGTAATCAGTGTTATGTCTGTAACTGTAATGAAATAAAATTGTACATTCATATAAGATAAGCTATTTCTAGCAAAATACCAAACCAAATTAATCTAATTAACAAGTTGATATTGAACATAGTAACTTACAGACAAGCAATTCGTAAACCATCTAACAATGCATTAAGCAAACAACAGCATTTGTCAAAGGAAATTTAAGACATTCTGCCAACTAGAGGACTTGGCTAAACTAATACATCTGTAGCTGGATCCAATTATTGAATTAGACCTTCTAAAATGCTGTTATGGCAGCCTGCCTGGACTGTTGTGGTTAGAAAATAGCAATTCTTCCCTTTTCTTCCAGTGTTTTCATTCATTTGCAGCATAATTTTTGAAGAATAGAGCTTGGAAGCCGTCCAGCATCCCACATCACAATTAACAGCCAAACCTATAGGGTAATAAATAGGACATACATTATTGCCCCAACCTTATATTGCTTCAATACAGTCAGATGTTTACAGCTAGATGCTTATTTCTAAACATTGTCCTCGGCAGCAATTCTAAAAAAAAAAAAAATCCCTAACAGACACTACAGAGAAAAATATTAAATTACGTTTTTGAGTTCCTCTTTCCCAATTCTTGCCAAACTGTATTAGTCTAAGGGAGACAGATCTGCAGTTTAATTGAGACCTAAGTAGCTTTCTGGTAATAATAAACTAATGAACTGGTAAACTACTTTTACTGGTGTGTGGTGGCTCAGTTTCTAATATTGTTTGGTTCTTCTGACTTGTTAGAAGAAGAAAGAGTAAATATCTGTTGTGTACCTTTCAAAGGTTAAAGTGTCTCACTTCCCACAGATTTTTGACAAGCTAATAAAAGGCACCTGGGAAAAGAGGAATGTAGGTGGCTGGAGAAAGCTGATAAAAATAGGATGAAATGTAGTGAGTGCTTCCCAAGCTTGTATTAGGCTTGTATTACAAGCCCAGAACATCTTCCTATCAGCTTTCACTGAAGCTGACAATCAGTAAGAACTGATTACTAATTTAGTAATTCATGAAAAATTCTATTTTGGCAAGTGAGAATGCTGTCTGAATGGGAAGTTATTAAAACTAATTGGGTCATGTAAAACCAGACAGTTTGTCTGTGAGCCCCACTAACAAAGATGAGCCAACTTGAGGAATGGCTGAGAAGTTACTCTGGTTTAGAACTTTGAAGCACACTGGATCTCATTAAAAAACAAATAAACACATTTCAAAATAGAGAATAATGTAGTGGAACCAGTTCCTCACACTGATTCTTCACCTTTGGGTTCTAGCCATCTGTATTCTATCAACACAAAACCCAATAAACTAGGCCCCCTTTCCTGTCAATGGAGAGAAAGAAGACTTTGTAGGCCTGAATGCAGCCACTGTGTTTTGAACAAGGCAGGTCTTAAAAATGATGTTTTTAACTCTACTGACTATAAAGCAAATTAAGGCAAGCAACTCAACCCTAGGCAGCTGCACTGGGTTTTCATTCACATTTCTGTAAAACAGGGGGAAAATATAACTAAGCCAGGAGAGAACATTTACATTATCCTTCATTCAAAGGTAAGCAAGCTCTCAGGTGAATGTCCAACATACATGCCTTACTGTATTCATTGTCTTGGATATCAACTGCATTCCTTAATTAAATAAACAAGGTTCACCTTTGGTTACATCACAAGAAAATTATAAGTTGATTTCAAACCCTTTGTTAGGGTCTCCAAGACAGACTCCATGTCTGAAATCTTTGTCCTATCCAAGGTGTAGAGAAAACAGTAACTGCTAGGTAAGACATATACAAACAGACCATTTGTTGTTTAACCTTTTTCTCTGGAGGCTGTGTTGCTGCAGATGAATAAACAGCACTTAGTCTGAGGACACCATTCAGCCTCACCGTGTTTTCCAGTTAGTAGGCACAACAAAAGAGAGGACCAGTAAAGGAACAGGGAGTAAAATCACATGTTTGCATTCTGCCACAGACACCAGCATGCATAAAAGGATTCACTGGTATATTTAAGGTAGTGAAGTAAATCAGAGTTCATGTAGTTTCAACAACACTGTGAGACTGCTGTACTAAAACTGCAAAATTCTTCAATTTTTCTTCTTTAGAGCAGTCACAGATAATCTCTGGTTAAGTAGCTAGCCAGGTGCTGCTTGCCAGCCCTGCTATCAAGATTATGGACATCACAGCTATCGTTTTCATTAGGACACCAGCCATAAGTCCAGAGCCTCTGGCTTGGCCACAAAGGCTTCAACAACTACCAAGGTCTGATAAAATGCAAATGTCTTCTTCCCCAGAGGAAAACATGAGGGGCTTATGGGCCATTAGCACTGACAGCGCTGACAATCAGCACACTGACTACCATATGGCTCTGTCTTCCTACCATTTGCATATACATCCCTTCCTTACTGCCACTGTACCGTGTTCCCCTGCCAGAGGCGTGAAACCGAAGTATCAAGTGGCAGAAAATAAAAGCTGAGGTTGTCCCATACTCCCATAAAACCTTCCTGCCCACATCCCTCCACTGATACTGCCAAATCTCACCCCAAGCCTTCCTATGATTCACAGATTATTTAATCAGTTCTGAACAGACAGATCTTGTGATCAAAAGAGCACCAGAAATGAAAAGCAGCATAAAAGGACACCATTACACCCAGCATTCCATCAAGGCTTCCAGTGTCCATTACCATCATCAGCCTGCAGAAAATTTCACATACTGAGGAGAGGGCATGAACCAAGAACTTGACAACAACAGTTACTTTCCCTCCATCAGGGTAAGCAGGTGCCACTTGACAGAAATAGCTGATATGAAACCCACAGGAGAAGGCTCTCTTCAAAGACACTATTTGCTGTGCAAAGTGTCCTGGGTGCACAGGTAACAATCTGCTATTGACTGTAGTTAACCCTTCTCCATTCTTCCTAAATAATAGCTCAGGATGAAGTGTAGCCTTGTAAAAATGAAGCTGAATGGGTATATTCAGATCCAGGACTTGTATGTGAAACCATTTTAGTTGATGTAAAATCTCCTCTAGTCAGTGGCTAGACAGTAAACATCCTTTCTCACACTCCTGGAACTACCTAAAGTATCTCATGCTGTCTCAGAGGATCAGCTCCTTTTCCTAAGATAAAAAGGCAAAGGTCCGGGGTAACAATCTGAAATTGTCTGAGCTTTTCCTCCAGCAAGGCACTCAAAAAATAATGAGAGAAAAGTGTGGCTTTATCAGAAACTTTCACACAGCTCTTTTTTAGTGTCTACAAGCAATCACTGCATACAACAGTTGGAAAACCAAGACATATGTTCCAAGTTGTTACTTGGAAAGTCATTTATATCACCTTTCCAGACATTGCATAGCATCATCTAGCAGTCATTCCTGGCTGGCTAGGAAACTTGTCTCTGGTAGATTATAATCTGGTTTTAGTAAGTCATGCTTTGATCATCCATCAACTGACTATAGCATGCAGTATGTTACAGGAAACTGCAATTACTGTAAAACACTGCCAGGCACCTTCTTGGAAAAGCAGGCTCTCACACGCATGCCACATTTTGCTACCAAGAGAAGCCATCCTGGTGTACACAGTTCTTCCCTCAGGAGGAATGCACAATAAAGCACAGCATGGACCTGAGTCAAATTATGCAGCACAGTGCCAGAAAGTGCCCTTTAAGAACCCCACACAAGCGGGGGAAATGTATGTTTATGAACACTCATGCTCAGCTGAAAGACTGCAAATGATGACAAATTGAAATTACTTTTGAAATTGATTTCAACAGTTAATTATGCTCACAGTTAAAACTTTGCTTTTAGAAAGATATTTATAACAGGCATTTTAGTCATCTAATTAAAATGTGATTCAGAACTCATGAGCCAGAGAGCCCAACTTCCCTGAATGTCCAAAGGGAAAGACATGAATACTAGCACATGGCTCAGGGCACCTAGATAGTCGTGTAGAATCAGACAGAGCAAATATCTATCTTTGCCTTCATTAGTTTGAGATATCCTAAAGCCATGTTCTAGTTCAGGCTGGTCACCTCAAAATAATTACTTTTGATACAGCAAAGAAGCATTGAAGCAGAGCAAAGCTGCACTGGATGTAGGGAGAATCACACTACTGCTGCACGCTATCAGTAGCACAGCTGGAACCTCAGCCCACACTTCTGCTCCTTGCTGGCTTGGGATAAGCTTAAGTATGTACTTATGCCCTGCTCAATGGGGCCTGTAGAAACAGATTTCAGCTGTTATAACAATGCTTTTTTCTCTGGCACACATCCATGCAAGGGACTCCAGCTTCTCTGATTTCCTGAGCATTGCTAGTTTCCTGGAAAATCTGGAAGCATCACAACGTTCTTCCCCATTTCTCTGCCAACCTGTGCTGCAGGGCAAAGGGTTCAAGTGGCTTCATTCACTTTTATGAGAGTTTCTCTTTTATTTCTGAAAAAGTGTAAAGAAATATGTAGGAAATCTAGATAACAACACTTCATTTCTTGTCTACTGTCCCAAGGCAAAACTTAGCATTGCAAAGGATTTCCCTCATGCTCACCGGCTACTGACTTTAGTGGCTATTTCTTTGGTTATTAAATTTATTTTGTATTCCTCTTAATAGCTGTTTTCCAGCATATCCAGTGGAGTAGGACTTTGGGGCAACTCTAGGGGCTGCTCTCCAGTGTGCAGTGCTGCTCTCTTCTCATAGCAGCTCAACAACACTGGCTTGTGCTGGTGTAGTCAGGGGGGCCTGGAGGTGTTCAAAGCCACTGAGATTTCCAAACTGCTGGCAGTGGCTGTGTCCCCTTATCTCCCACCCTTGTCATTCTCCTGTTTTATTCCAGCATAAAGCTCAGGAGAAGAAACAAACTAAATAGAATTATCTCAAGGGGAGAGCAGCCTTCAAGGTCAGTACAGGTAGGCAACTTGCTTTTTCTCTATATCAGCAACACAACTGTTTCATTTTCACATCTCACTGGCAAAATCAGGAGCAGAACAATATCAGGCTGCCTCGGCTTTCTGAATGCTTGAGCATGTGTTCTCCCTCTGCTCCCAGGTGGCTTTAAAGCACAATCACTGCCTTTTGTTGATGATGTTTTGCTTTCTGAAAGATTGAATTCTACATCCTGGTTTTCAAAAACCCAGTTCAGGGTATTCTGTCTTTGCCTGCTCTAGTGCATATAGAGGCAGTAGCAAAATGCCACTGTGAGAGTCAGTGTAGCGTGACTGCTGCAGTTTTGACACTCAGCCATACAGAAGGCTTTGGTCCATACAGGAAATAGTTCTCTAACTCCTCCACATACACTTTTCTGCTGGAAATTCTTTGCAGGTTTTTATTTCCCTCACCTGAAGCTTTACAAATGAATCACCAATATGAATCGGACTCTCCTTATGAATCTTTTATACAGCCCAGCTAGAAAGCATTTCATATTCAAGAAGAGAAGAGAAGGGGAGAAATGTTAAAATCTAACCCCCCATTGACAGGCTTTTAGAAAAGGATGTCGTGCTACAATGTCATCTTATCCTTGCTCTTGAGGCTAATGCTTCTGAGAAAAATATGTAATGAACACAATGATAATGCACAGATGTATTCACACAACATGAGTACCTTGAAGACATGCTAAATTTTATGTACCCTTACTTCCCTTTTTTTTTTTTTTTTGGCATGCCCCTCTAACTCCCTATGCTTAAAATCTGCACCATATCTTAGGACAGAGATCTTAGGACTGCACCAGATCTTAGGACTGTGACCTTGGTGTAGCTTGGAAGCTCCCACTATTACCTGCCAAGCAAGAAAGAGCCAGAAGAACCGTTCATTACTATCAGATTACAGTACAGAAAAAAAAAAAAAAAAACAAAAAAAACCAGGGATCATGAAATGCTCACCAGATGCTGCTTTGAGCAATGAGGCATAAGGTGTCTCTACCACCTTGGGCTGGTCAAAACAGGGAAATCTGAACATGTCATGAATTGTGAATCTTGGAAGTATGTGGTCCATCACAACTCTCAGCAATTTCAGAGAGTAAGAAAGCTACCTGAAATAGAGAACTGACGTTTCAAAAGATCCCATGAAACACTTTTTTTGTAAATTTGGGGTTCACGGTATGTAATTATTAAATTTTGACTATACAACCTGATTATCAAGCACATATGCTACACAAAATTATATAATAATGCTGCTACTGTTCCTTGTATCATTTAATATAATCCAAAATAATGAGTGCTTACTAATATAGTGAAATAGGTTATTTGATACTATTGAAAAATCTGCCTAATATCAATAAACCAAGAAAAGTCTGGTATTTCTTTTCAACCTGCTTAAGTTCTATCAAAATTCAAAGACTCCTGTGAAAAAAATTTTATTTGAAAAAAGGATGCACTGCTGTAGGGGAAGTATCTCCTTCCTTAGTCAAACAGTGAAATACACAGAGTAGCAAGAGTGCTTATAGTGTCTGCTAGCTACAAATACTTTTGTGTATATACAGGTCTTATTCCTGCACAAATCCATACTTTGCTGGTCTTGGCTTCAGTCCCTTCACTTTCAGCCTTAGTCCTTCCCACGCTACCCTTTCTCAAAAATTTCTGAAAACCCAAAAGAGATTTAAACAAGAAAAATAAACTCCTATTAGTCTTTGAGAAACACAGCTACCTTCTCAAAAAAATGTCAACATGAAAAGCAGGCTGAATAATCAGATTCTGATTTTATTTAGACAACTTATTAAATTGTGAGAGTTCTGAATATTCTGCAACAAGTTACCTCCATCACAGGAGAGAGAAGAGGTAGCAGAATTTAAGCATGGTTCAGAAATGGATGAGAAGCTGGACTATTGAGTCCAAAAGACAACATTCAGCAGTCAGTATAATTAGCAGCTGGTTGTGAATGACAATACCAGTCACTGTTAAACATCTTCCCCAGCCACCTGGACAGAGGGATGGAGTGCACCCTCAGTAAACACACAGGTCAAACTGATAGAGTCAGCATGTGGAAGGCCACAACTTTCCTCCGTGGTGTTGGTGAGGCCATGGTGTCCAGTTTCACATCCTCCAGAAGAGAAGTGAGATCCAAGAAATGGAGTGAGCTCAGCAGAGGGCTGCCAAGATGACTGGGGCTGGAGCCCCTGCCACCTAAGTGAGGCTGAGAGAACTGAGCCTGTCCAGCCTGGAGGAGAGACAGCTTCAGGGGGAACCCAACAGCACCCTGGAAGGGCCTTTGGAGGACTGCAGCAGAGATGGGTCCTTTCAGAGGTGCACAGTGAAGGGACAAGAGGCAATAGACACAAGTTTCAGCAAAGGAAATTCTGGTTAGTTGGATAGGTGGAAAACAATTCCACTTCAAAGACAGTTAAGCAATGAAAAAAACCCTGGTTTTTTTCCTGGTAGAGATACTCAAATTTAACTAAAGGCTCTGAACAACTTGTGACTTTGAACCTGGCCATATTCTGAGCAGGGGCTAGGACTAGAAGTCCTTTTCAACCTAATTCCATTTGTGATTCTGTGGCTCTCTTAGTCTATAAAACAAAATTAATTTCTACTTTTGAATGCTTTATATGAACTTTTAAAGAAAGGAAAGTGAATGACTTAAAATGTAACCTTTTAATTAATACACTGAGATAAAATGAAATTATTTATGATTTAATGCAGAAGTACTACACAAGACTTTAATCATGCAAATGACAACTATTGCTTCCCTTCTCTACAGGTTCATAAGCTGCACTCATCAACATAATAGCTGATCAACTTCTCTGAGTGCTCTAAGCAGCATGACTAACATCTGGCATGTAGTTTGTTTCATGGTTACTGACATTCTCTTCTATCTGTTTAGATCTTGACTTCTTTTGTTAGGGACATTCGCATAAACAGGATGTTTCTCTTTCTGCCTGTACTGATATCATATTGATGTGAGTCCTCCTGCAATAGCCATTTTTGGCAAGGTAACATTAAAGGCTGTGATTACCAGCAAACAAAATCAAACCTGCATTCAAAATGACAAAATAAAATGGAATCTTGTCCAGATCCTGTTAGAAGAACTCCTCTCTGTCTCCACTTTATCTGATAGCAGCAAATGTAATTTGCACAGCTGTTCTTCAGGGACTTACACAAAGGCTTCAGGCTCTGGGAAGACCTAACCTTTGTTTCTTTCTTGACTGATTCTATCTCATTTTTATAAGGTCATAAATCAAGGCAAGAGAAAGAGAAAATATATTTAGGCTTTTGAATACAAAATGAATCAAAAAAAAAAAAAAGCTATAATTTAAAAAAAGTCCTCCCTCCCTCCTCTTTTTCTTCCCAAGTGCAAGCTCCCTGCTGTACAAATCAAAAGTATACACTGAGACAGTGCCTAAATCTTTTATGGAATGGGCCCTTCACTTGCACTTCACTGGAGCTTGCTGTGCATTAAAATTTCTTTTAATGGCAGAAGGAAATAATTCTGCAGCTAGGGCATACTGCTTCCTGCTGCACCTGGTATTTGGGCTGGATATAGGATGGATGAACTACAAAAGGGCACGAGAATTTATTTTGGTGCCTTTTTGCTGTCCTTTTATGGACCACTAGACCTGAGGGTCCCTACAGCCCTGTAAGGGTAGAAAACTTGCAGCTTCTGAGATCCATAGGGCTCCTGTACATAACCCCTACATGCCCACACTATATTGTCTGATCTGCAATGTCCCCCCATCCTGCAAGCAGGCGTGTGGTAGCATGGGCATGGTTAGGCAATCCAAGCCTCAAGCCAAGGTGGGAAGTAAGCCAGCAAGATCAACATTTCTGGGTTGCCCAGGGGCACAGCTGCATGCCAGTAATCTCCCACAGGCAGCATATAAAATTCTCCATGGGAAGGTAAGCTTTTGTCAGATGAATGCCTCCTGGTGGTCCCTCAGCTGTCCAATGTACTCATCTCATGGATTAAGGAGATACAGGTATTTTGACATGAGATGAGCATGCATCAATTTGCCCAGCTGTGGAGAAGTGGATGCTCTAAAGCCAGGCAGATTCTTTTCCTACTCAGCTCTCCCATTTCTCTCCAGTCACTTTGTTGTCTGCACAAAAGCTGCCCCCACTAATCACAAGGCAGAGGATGTATGAATCCTACCTTGATTTCTCCAAATCCTCCCTATTGCACAATATCCTCTATAACCTAGGAGGCATCTCTGCAATTCCTTCACTCTTGTGAAGACTTCTTAGGATTGAAATAATTTCTTCATTCTTAAGCTGTTGACCTTGATAGAGCCTAGGCAAGACTGCCTCAGATCGATGCAGCTTACAAGGGTGCACACTCACAGACATATTAGCACCAGCCTTCAAAGAAACCCCCTCAAGCCCAAAAACAACAATAAAAGGGGTCTTCAAAAGATGAATCCACCTCCTCCACAACATAATGTCCCATGCTTGCTGCAAACAATAGTAACAGAAAAATCTGCCCTAACAATATTCAAGGAAAAATCCATCACTGAAGTAGACTCAGCTGGATTCCCTAGGAAGAGCAGATTCCTCCAACACAGAGGGGATATTTTTTTTCTAAGTAGTAGGTATGTTCAATAACACAAAAGATGCACTACCATCATCCAAATACTTTTTTTTATCTTTGTGCAGGCAAGTCTGGCTCTGTTCAGTCACATCCTGCTTTACTACACAACTCCAGTGTGGAATCCTTCCCTACATGTTTTTGAGTTACTCATGTTACCTCTAATGCACCCTTCCTCATATTGTTTAGGTAATAACTTCAGTTATAGACTGATGGGTAAAGCAGGGAAAAACCCTCATTTCCTTATACTTTAACCAAGGAGTATGTTTTAGGGTCTGTTGCAGTTCTATTTTTACCTGGCATCAGATATGGGGTCAGGTAAATAGATAACTTGTGCTTAGAATAATTTTTCATCACTGCTTCTTGAAGCTGCCAATGAGTTTATTAAAATTGAAAAGGTAATAATCCATATTCTTCTATGTATGCTGTTTTCTCCAGTTCCTTTTGTCTGAACCAGAAGCAATTGAATCTAAACAGCTTTTCAAAGACAAATTTAAGGAAAATACGCTCTAGAAGCTGGGGGTGGTGGAGTTTTTTGTTGTTGATTTAGGGTTTTTTTCTGGAGAACTTGATGTTCAGCTATGATAAAAATATGTCCAACATAACATTGCAGTAAGCCCACATTTCCTCCTGGGCTGTTTTATAACGTTCTGTATCATGTTTTATTTCAGCTTATTTCCTTATGTTCAGAAGCAATTGGTAACTTGTATCCACACTGGATGGTTTTGTGAAGACTTGTAGTGAAGCACAGAGCTAAGATCAAAGTTCATTCACACTTTTGAGGTGTTACTCATAATTTTAGAAGTTTGCAATGAGAGAAAAAATGTTTTATCTTTCTCAGGCCATGTTTATTTGGGATATTACAGTAAGATATAAGAAAAGCTGTTAGAAATGGCACCAAATATCTTGAATTGCAATTTGATCTTGTCTGCATAGGTTGTGCCCAGCCACTGGATTCTCTGAGAATTGACAACAAATAACTGCCACATAGGGCTAGGAAGCTACATGCCATAGCTGCTCCCTGTAGTCATCCCTCCATTCTCATCTTCCAATGCTAATTAACCCCAAACTCTGACTGCATAGCTGAATAATGACTACCATGTATATAGGCAGATAGAGGGGCAGCCCCCCCCATATCTTTTGGTTTCCATATCTACCAGAGTAAGAACTCACTATCTGGAATGGTCTTTTCATAGACTTTTGCAGTAAAACATCTTTAATTCTGTTCCAACTTCAAAAGACAGGAAAATGGTATCTTTCTTTCCAGTGACTTGCAGATGCCCATTACCTAGCTGGGGTTTTTTTGAGTGTAGTTTATCAATTCTGCACCACTATCATCATCTCCTTGACACTAGCAGACTTCAGTTTGCACTAGGCTTTTTTTTTTTTTGCAGAAATCATATTCAATTGTCTCTGCAATCATTGTCTATTCTCATTTTCACACAATTGCTGCTTTATTAAGCAAAGTATTTAGAAAGTTCCTCCCAAAACCTTTACATGAGTGCTTTTCAAAAATTAAATGCTAACAGAACAATTTCTCTCCCATCGCTAGAATGTTAATTAGCAGGCTGTTTTTCTCAATTTTTTTTTCAATCTTCTCTCCTCAGATCTGTATGTGATGGTTAAGACACCATACTGATGTGGGCGGCAGAAGAACCAGAATAGAATAAAGAAATATTAAACTAGCACATTGCCTGTTCTAGTGAAGGGATGCAGGAGAAAATATTGTGGTGGGAAAGTCTTGTAAAAGAGAAAGCCAAGAAATGAAAGATAATTTTTATAGTTTACTTTGGACCGTCTAACAAATATCTGCTCCTTTGTTTATACTGCAGACCCAACTGCATAATTTCACATGGCACAGGATCACATTGGAAGGCAACAACAGCAGAATGAAGCCAATACTAATGCTGTGTCAAGTCAACCATGGGACGAGCTTCACACATCCAAAATTATTGCCTCATTACGCATAGGCAACCGAATACTGCAGCTCTGGCGTTCACAGACTCGTGCTGATGCTCTGATTGGTAGCTCAGCTTTAATTATAGGCAGATGTGGCAGGAACATGCATGAAAATGAAGTCTTTTTTGCAGAGGTACTTGGAGAGTGAGTGTTCCAGCAGCAATCACCAGCAAGTGGCAGCCACTTAGGAAGATTACACCTTTCTAAAGACACTGAAGCCAAGAAGTCAGTAGGATACCTGGCAGTGAGAAGATGGGCACAGGGAAACACAGGCTTCTCCTCCACACCACTCATTCCTAGTGGACAGTCAAGCATCACTCTGGGAGGAAGGTGGAGAGGGAGATGAGGTAGCTCAAACCTGAAGCTCCAGAGCCAGACCATACCCCTGGTGTCACCACTTGGTACATGCTGCCATGTACTGACTTGCACAAGAGCCTCCTCATGTTATATGCATGGCTTTTAATATCTCCTTCTTCAGACTGAATAGCCACCATGGCATGTAGTGTTTACTACAGCTTTTGACAAACTGAATTCTGGAAAAATTGAGCACAAGTCCTCTGAAGAAGCAGAACATTGCCCAGTGAGAAAATTTCCTGGCCACCTCTGTGACAACCTGAAGACTCTGCTGGAGGGATAGGGAGATCCACAACATCACAGAGCAGCTTGTGACATCAGTGTGAGTTCAAGTAATGCCTAAAGGAATTCTATTAAGAGCATGATCTGAGAATGTATTTTGTAGAGTTATACTGCAATATACATGTGAACTACCTACAGTAAACAATGTGATGGGATTTATTTGACAGATGTACATCCCTTACATAAAAACCAGCTCCTTCCACCATGGTGTGGAGGTTTCAGATAAAAATCCCGTCTCACCTCAGGCATATGACTTACTGTGACTCTTGAGCAAGGATTGTTATCCCCAACGCTGTGTTTCTAAAACAATTTTTCAAGAACACATAGTCATCACACTGCCAAGACTCACAGTTCATATCCTCACAGAACCACTGAGGCTGGAAGGGATCTTGGGAGCCACCCAAGCAGCTTCCTCTAAGATTACTTATTGCCTCTTCAAGTTATACCTTTTTCAGATTATCTTTTTTTTTTTTTAAATTGTTTTTAAATACTTTCATTCTAGGCAGGAGGAAATATTTTTTTCCTCCTGATTTGCTGAGATGGTTTCAATAGACCTGACAAGTGTCAACCAGTCAGGAGGAAATTCCAGCAGCAGTTGCATAAAGCCCTGAAAACATGCATGTTTAGGGAGGGAGCTCTGATGCTGAGCCATGGCTGTGTCAGTACAGGTATTGCTAGACTTAAAAGAGACAGCACTACATTAGTAACCCTCAACGGAATGACCCCAGATCAGTTTAAGTTGGATGAGATGTACATTTAAATATCTTCACATCAAAGAAAGGGGAGAAATTATTACACCTATATCCTCCACTTTAATTTTTAAACCAATTTATCCATTGGGGTTGTCTCTAATCAAAATGCTACCTCCAAAAATTCTGCACTAGACATATTATAACATGGAGAGCATTCCCTTCCTCCTGTTGTGCAGCAGCAGATCTTTAAAGTCAGGAGCATGGGCTGTGCTGAAGGCAGATAAAATTAGTCAGTTCCCAAAATAAATGTCAAATATCCAGCAGGCTTCTCTCCACATCACAGGAACCATTCCACCATTGTTACACTTTCCTTGGGAAATTGGCACACTAAGGCCTCTAGAGGTGTTTGGCAGCACCCAGAGGCTCAGTGGTGCTCAGCACCTCCAGAGTGAAGCACCACAGGGGTGATTGAAACCAGGACCTTCCACTGTGGTCTCCTGAGTTAGAATACCATGCCCACAGTCATCCAGCTGGCAAAAAACAGGTATGGATATGGTTGGCCCAAGAGCAGAACTTGCAAGGGATGTTTCTGCTTTGCATGACCCCCAAGCCTTTCTCTAGTCACACCACTTGGTCTGAGGACAGAGCTGGGAGCACATTCTGGCATCCCGGTCTCAAGGACACAGACCCTTCAGAAGATGCAAACTCGACTTCAGCAGCAGTTTGTTGCCAGGGGAACTGTCCAATTCCTAATGTGTTGCAAGAATGTCTGTCTTTCCCCCTGTCTTTTTCAGTGTGTTTAGAGAATGTCAATCCCGAGGCTACCAGTCCCCAGGCTTCCTCTCCCAGCTCTCTCCAAAGTGCCGGTAACGAAGCAATCAGGACAGTTCAGCAATCAGTGTCTTGATATAATCCTTCCTCTTTGTCAGCCAGTAGGAAATAAATTACTCACTGGTGCCTGCTACAAAGATACCACCCAGGCACAGATAACATCCCTAAAAAGGGATGTGAAAGACAAAGACTAATCAAGGATTCTGCAGCTGTTAGAGGAAGGTATTTTCCATGGCCAAGAAAATACCTCATGTTCCTGAGTATTTCCCATGTGATTTTACCTTCATGCAAATCATAAGCACAGGGACTGGAACCCAAGAGATCTCTAGAGGTTCTGTGAATTTTCAACCTCATTAAGCCTAAGATTAAATGAAATTGGAAGCAAAATATAAACTTTCTGATGTCCAGTATATCTGTTCTAACAACAGTTACATGAGGTGAAAGAGAGGTATAAGAGGCCAGGAGAAAGGCCATAAAAAATTTTATCTTTTAAAGCAATCTAAATGACAAAGCTGGAATGAAAATTGAAAGACTGAAACAGCAGCCACAGAAGCACTTCTTGATAGAAATAGGTTTAGCTTAGAAAAGGATTCTTGTGGTCCAAATATTTTTGTAGGTATTTGGCTGAAGAATGAACACATTGTAATACTTCTTTTAACTTCACCACCTGTTAGAAGAGGATGAAGTCCCAGCTGATGCCGGACCTCAGAGTGTCCAGATCAGTGTTTGGGAAAATACAGATTTTTTGTTGTGGTATTTGAAAACAAATTTTACCAATTTCTTTCTAACAATTAGAGATACCTATTTGGCATGTGTATATTCCCATATGAATTCTGGTTTGGTAGTTTAAGAAACCTATCAGCAGACTACTCTGTTCAAAGCAAGCTGCCTAATGCTGAACATTTCTGTAATATGCATTGATTTCAAAAAGGTAATAAATGTATTTTTACTCCAACGTTTAGCTGCTTAACTTTGCTATTTATCTCATCACTCCTCTAAAAAAGCTGATGAGACTGACAGCTCATTTTTTTCATCTTCTTCATGATGATAGAATTAGAATTCATCACCTTGAGAAGACACAGAGATATTCAAGTTGTGGGAACTTTATGTTTAAGGTTATAATTTTCCTTTGAAGCACCATGTCCAAAGACTTCAAAAAGAATTTTCCTGTGCAGAAAGGAAAGGATGAAGGAAGAGTGGGGAAAAAAAATAGCTGTAACGTTGCAAGACACGTTGGTTGATCTCACAGTATAAAGAATACCTTGGAAGTTGTGCCTTAATTTATCTTAGTGTTTACTGGAGCCAAACTCTCTGCAACCAAAGATTTAGTAACTGCAATTTGCAAATGACTGCTGAGTCTTGCAATACAAACCATACTTCTTCATCATACTTTTGCTGTCATACTTTTTTTCACACCGTGTGTTAAAGGAAAACCAATTCACATATTATAAAAGTAGTTGATAAATCTTTCTGCTCCCTGGGGTCTCTGCTCTTATTCCCATCACAGGTCTAATGCACAGGCAGGAAAGACCAAAACAAGTCTCTAATTAACTAAGCTAAGTAGTTCAAACATAGGACCCAACCCTTTTGCACTATTGTAGGAGGGGGGAAAAAAAGGAAATTTCAGTTCCCACTCTTAGTTTCCCCAGTTAAAACAGAACTCTTCTCCAGGTATTTACACACCTGAGAGCCTGCCAGCATTTACATGCCATAGGAGGCTAACACAATCAAGGAAACAGGGATATATCTATGGGCATATAATAGTCAGCAAATACCCTAAAGGATGCACTCCTTCACAGCTAAAGCACATACACATCTCTGTAGATCTCCTATTAGTTGTTTTAATTCATTTGTAAGTAGGAAACATTATTCTGATACTATTTTTCCCCCAAAAAAACAAGTTCGGGGGGTTTTTTTTGTCTGTATCAAAGGAAATTGGAATTTCTTAAAAGTTGAACTTTGTAAGACTAACTTTCATTCATTACTTGATCAGTTAACAAAAGAAAAAAAAAAGATTCAGAGTATCTGGATACTTTGGGAGTTGTCTTATCTCCAATAATACCTGTGTGATACAAACTGTGTTATAACAGCCCTTCCCCACGAGAGTGTTCACCTTCCAATGAAATACAGCAGGACAGATTCTTGGCCAAGACTCAGTCCCCTGCACATACACCAAAGGGACTCCCAGGAAGGGCAAAATCTTGGAGGATGATTCATCAGTGAAGGAAAATTAGGGTCTGCTTGCCCAGAACAAATATGAAGGCAGCCTAGATGAAGAGGTAGGACCCATTGCAATTTGTTTAATTTTTTGTTTTAGTGCATAGCTGTGATAGAGTGGTGATGGATTTCATGTCCAATGAAGGCCACAAAAATGGTGAAGGGTCTAGAGCACAGATTTCATGAGGTACAACTGATGGAGCTAGGATTGTTTAGTCTGAAGAAAAGGAGACTCAGGGAGACCTCAAGGAGGCTTTTCACCCTAAAGGAGGTTGTGCTGGGGTGGGGGTTGGACTCTTCTCCCAGGCAACAAGTAAGAGGACAGGAGGAAATTGCCTCAAGCTGTGCCACAGGAGGTTTTTGTTAAATACCAGGAGAACTTTCTTTCATGGAAAAGGTTGTCAAGCATTGGAACACGCTTCCCAGCCAAAGTGGTGGAGTCTCCATTCCTGGAGGTATTTAAGAGATGTGTAGATGTGGCACTTAGGGACATGGGTTAGTGGTAGTGGTAGACTTGGCCATGTTAATGGTTGGGGTCAATGATCTTAAAGCTTTTTTCCACCCTAAACCATTCTTTGATTCTACATCCAAAACTGCTACCAAAGGAGAAACTCTGAGCTGTACTGGGGCAGAACACCAGCAGGTGCAACTTCTGTCACGTACGGGAAAAGGCAGGCCAGTGCCAGGATATGAAAGAGTGGGGCCAGAGCCTGGGAGGAACTTTCCATAGGTCCAGGTGTCCTGCTGCCAAGGGGAAGGCTGCACTGGGACAGTGGGGACTGGGCCAGACAGGGTGGGTGGGTGAACATGGACAGGAAGCATCAGAGAGGAGATTGCTTGGTTGGTTGGAAATACTGATGATTCCTTCAGAAAGGCCGGGGAAGGGAATTTCCTAGAGCAGCTGAGCTTGTCCCCAATGGTTTCATCTCCTTTGTGCTCTCTGCTGTAGCTGGGTGAGGTCATTCCTCCTTCCTCTTCACTTTTGTGGGGAAGTGACATCTTTGGCTGCAAACCGGACAAGGGCAGAGCAGTCTGTGATTATTTCCTTCCCAGGGCAGGTTAGCTCTCCGTCACTGAGTGTAACACTGGGGCTGTCTCAAGGCTTTTCAAGGCCAGCAACACAGAGTTGATGAAGGGCCTGCAGCCTCCAGTGGCAGAGGGGCTGCTGTGTTTCTGCTAAGCAGCTCAGGCCAGTACACACAAGAAGCCAGCTCAGTGTTTCCTCTTGTTCCCAGGGTTTCTTTTCGAGTATTCATTTGGAAATCCCATATTCCTTAACAGATACACTTCACACTCAATAAATACGCCTTCACAAGAAGGGCAGTGGCAGCCTGGCTAGTTGGGAGATGTGACTGTTAGTCCAACAGAAAAGGGTTGGTGATCCCAGGCCAGCTTTATCCTCAGCCTGACAAAACCTGCTACTTGTATCTAGCATAAACCCAGTATCATTGAGGCTCCCTTGGCTGGTTCTGGACATCTTTTCTTCAAGCTGTGGTCATACTACAGAGTAGCCACACAACCCCATGTTCATCTTTGCATTTTGGTGGTGTTTTCAGGGAGATTTGGTGGTCATGAACTAGGTTACTTTCAGAGGAAACTTAACCAGCTGCTGTGATTTGGGTGTGAAAAGAGAAAAATGCACTTTTAAACTTTGCTGGGAATGCAAAAGCCCAGATGAATGACTGGGGGTGTTCACCTGAAGACCCAGACTAACACTGCTTTGGAGTAAAGGGGAAAATTGCATACAGTGCAGGTGCAGGGGTCCCAGCATGGGCATCTTCAGTCCTTGGATTCACTCCGGTCACACA
Organism: Lanius collurio; assembly: GCA_020086605.1. NCBI lineage: Eukaryota > Metazoa > Chordata > Aves > Passeriformes > Laniidae > Lanius > Lanius collurio. Next base: position 4,409,806 of record JACBWW010000012.1, read on the forward strand.
CAACCCAGACTGGATATTGAGAGAAGGAGATGGACAGAAATCCCTTTTTCTCTTTGTCTCTGCTTTGAGTTATAGCCTTGAAAACATAGAAAGGGTTCTTTGGAAAACCTGATAGTGGTGGAGGATTTATGGGGCAGTACATATACAGATAAGCAGAAATTTCTGATATATGTGACTGTTAACTAGACACTTTTATTCAGTACAAATTCAAAAAATGCATAAAGCAAGCAAAAGGGAGGAGTGATTAGGGAGAGAAAGTAGGAGAAAGTGGTACTAAGTCACTTGTAACAAACACTAAAAACCACCGTATAAAAATATAACAGCTGAAGCCAAAACAAAACTGTGTGCCTGACAATACATTTTGATATGCCAGAAAGATGTCTGCTAGAGAATTCATGATATGAGAGTTTAGGAGAAATAAGGAGAAAATATTATTAGAGAACATACAGAGTATGCAATTCCACTTATATCCAGAAACATATTTTTAATCAGTCTTCCCCATATTGCACCTTTAGAAAGCTTTTAAAATGCCTAGCAGTTCAGTGGTCTTTCGCAAATACAAATCAGGAGGTGTGTCAGTGGCACTGCAACCACATAAACGAAACCTCAGCTGTTCAATGAGCAGAGTCCCTACCGATCTGAAGCACGACTTAACGTGTCTGGTGGAAGCCTCTAATCTGCCTTGTTCCCAGGTTATGTGGAGGCACCAGCTGATAAGCACAGCTCTGCATGCACAGATAAAAACGTGACTCTGAGCAATGTGCAAGAACGGATGAACCGCTCTTCCTGCTGTGCGCGGCGCGACTGACCCTCGACCGGCTGTGAAACGAGTGCCTGGAGCAGGATGTGAGGCTGGCCCGGAGGTCGGACGGATGCCAGCAGGCACCCACCATGGGCTGCAGCCCATCCCACACACACACAGCTGCATCGTGCTGGCCAGGGCCAAGGGTTGCTGAGACACAGGCAATCAGCAGGGCAGTAAGGTTGCTGAGCCCCAAAACACAGCAGGCGGCCTCAGGGAGTTATTTTCAGTGTTAGACAAGAGCACTTTGGTGGGGAGAGGAACAAACTTCACAGGCCTAGGTAGTGTCCAGGAAGGACAAATGATTAACAGGGAGCCAAAACTCATCTAAATCCAGCCGTATTTCAAATCTCCAAGCCACTATGTTAAATAATCAACACACTGCAGCAAAGACAGGAGACATGATATCATTCCCTAAGACTGATGGTTTTCTTAGTTAATTCTTTCTTTCTCCCATTTCTGTGAGAATTCATGGTCTTTTAAAGACCATTTAAATGAAATTTCAAGCACTAGCAAGCTGCATCCTGGCACCTAACACAATGCAAGATTCTCCAGCCCATTGCTACACAAAACCCCTAGGGCACTGTGGGAGAAAAACAGTAATCAATAAAATACTATTGCGTGTCACACTTAAACCAAAAGGCATGTTCTTCAGAGAGCAGTGCTTAGAGAGCAGACTTATGTGAGCATGCTGGTATTCAGATCTCATTAAATAAAAGCACTATAAGGTTAATTAGTTAATGTCTTGTAAGCACATTGAAGAAATATGATTTTGGCTACATCAGTGTGAGCTGTCATTTATTTCAGGGGTAGTGGGGCATATTCTATATTTGACCGTGCCTGTACAATCCCCTTTGGCTTCAATTGTGGGATCTGAATAAGACAGGATATCAGATCAGGACAGAATTTGGCCTTTAAAAATGCTGATTTTAGCATTAGCCATCTCATCCTGACTTTAAATTCTACCTCAAAGCAGAGAAAACCATTTTCTTATACAAACAAGAGGAATATTACACCCACAGAAAGCGGCTCTCCCTTGCCTGCAGTTCTACTCAAGCCACAGAACAGTACCATCTACGCAGAGGGAAGCAAGCTCAGGCAACTGAGACACACAAAATATGAAGAGTACTACAGAACAGTGGTATGGACAACAGGGGAGTTATTACACCATGACAGATGCGTACTCAGACTACACTGGCTCCTAAGAGCTCTGCAGAAAGAAATCAGAGCTAGACACATCTGTGCCAATGTCAAAAGGTAAGACAGATAAACAACCTAAAATGCAACACACGCAGTCCTGTAAGTGTACTTGAGAGGATTGTATTGAGGCAGGAAAATACTGGCTAGAAAGCTATCAATAAAACAGCCCTCCTAGGAAAATATCACCTCTGGTCATCCTTAATATCTATCCTCTCCTTTAAGTCAGCCTTCACATGTCCCTTAGACTAAAAGCTGAGCGTAAAGTCCTCCAGTATGCCTATAAAGCAAGATGCCTGGAGTCCAAAGCAAGTGAGGCATCCCTAGAAGGGTGATGAGGCTTGGGTTTGCCCTCCAGAGAGATGCTGTGAGGGTGACAACAAGCACACACCTCCTGACAGAAACATCATATCGCCAGCAGTGGCTCCTGGCCACAGAGTTATGGCTCTGTGCTCTGGTGAGACCAGCAATTCAACCAGGAAGGACAACACCTAAGCCACCCATTTAACACCTGCACACAGAAAACATTTGGAAAGCTCAGCTCCCCTGATGTTCAGACAATGCATGGCAAGCATGAAGCCAGCACAGACCTCAGTTCTTTGGGGATAACACAAATAATGACATATTCATTTAATTATATATGTATTTTCTCATCATAATTATAGAAGATACCTTTATATGCTGCAGGCTATGTCAACTGTTTATTGTTTAGAGCTTGACTGTATTTACAAAACAAGTTCATAAATTAAGTTCATAATTAATATTAAATTAATTAGTGTATGTTGCTAATTTTGAATTCTATTCTTTCATAAGTCTAAGAAAGAGCAATATGATATTGAAGAAAGAAGAGCTTATCACAAAGTAAACCAGTATTATTACTATAGAATAAAAGATAGTCCCTGTATGGAACTAAATTTGAATATCTTGGAATTAATAACCTTGAAGGATCTGCCTGCATGTAAATACACCTTTCTGCCCATTCAACTGCACAATCAGTCTGCAAAACCTCAGAGAAAGCAATTTAAAATTTTTTAACAAATGCAAAGAGTGAAACAAATCAGGAAGCTTCAAAAGGCCAAACTATGAAAAATAGATTTCATTACTGAAGCAAAAGGCAACACCATTTGGGAAATTGGAAGCATTGATTATTACCTCCAAAGACTCAAAAAGACTCTTTTACTACATTGACTTTTCCCATTTGTTATTCATCAGAGATGTCTAATTTGACAATCTTCATATCAAATCACTCCTTGGCAAGCCAGAGCTGTGCCAGTCAGGGGCCAGCAGGACCCTGTGTGAGCTGTGGCTGGGGGTCCACCTTTCTTGGACAGGAGCAGTTATCCCAGGCGAGCAGCTCTGGAGCACATTAGGTCTTCTGCCTGCAGGAGCAGGGAAGTGTTTTGCTTCTGCTTGAAAGATGAGCTGCACAACTTCAGGCCCCCATACCTCCCATACCATTACACAAAAACTCCTTGTAGGACTTTATCCTAGGCTTCTTTACATTCTTGCACCACTAAGAATTTTGGAGGAAGTCAAGGAGGATAGGAGCAAGTAAAGGTAAAAGACAGATTGGACAGCACCAAGAATACTCTTCTGTCAGAAGCATGTCCTGTCACCGTGCCTTCTATGTGCCCCTTTATCTTCACTCTGCCACTATGGCATTTGGCATAACTTGCCCCACATTTCTGTTGGTTCCTGCACCCTCTGCTCCCCTCATCTCTCAGCATCTATCATTCTTTTTCTCCCTGAAAAGGACTTGCAATTTCTGCTCTTTGTTATTAGTCTCTCTCTTCTTTTCTTCCAGAGTAATTTTTAAAGGCTGTCCCGGGAGGCTGGGAAGAACTAAGACTACCTGTGTGTGTGCAACACCTCTCCACCCTCAGGAGCAGAAGAAAAATATTGCCCTACCCTGCAGAGGGTAAAGAGTGGAAGAGAGCACGGGCTTGGGGACATGCAAGGCCCCAATTCTGAGCGGAGTAGCAGTGGTCAGGGACTGAAGTCCCTGGTGAACACACCCCAGCATCCCAACAAATCCCACGTCCTGCGGTATCCCTTCACAGCCCAGTGTCTCAGATGGTGCCTGCCTGGGAAATAAGTATGAGCAGGATACACATAAAGCAGCCCATTTCTTTGCCAGTGCTATTTCAGAACCGGCCTTTCCCAGATAATTTTAGCTTGCTTTACCGGTTGATCCCTAGAGCAAGGGGAAATTCTGTTTTTTCTCTTAACGTTGTTATACAATATTGTGATGAGCTGCACACATACAGCCAGAGGGAAAATGAGGCTTAGCAAGTACTACTTCTTGGCAACCAGTTTTTAACCAGATGTTCAGCTGTCGTAAGAGGCATTGTGGTGGTGGGCTGGGCCCTAGTACAATGTGCAAGCAAGGATGTAGTGACAATTGTACAGGATTAATTAAACTTCCTGAATGACCTCACTTCAAGGCTCTGCAGAGACCAGATAAGAATCGCACAGCTTGGCCAGGAGCCTTAAAAGGGAAAGGAAAGGGAGGGGAAAAGACTTTCTGTAAACGGGGACTTCTTTCACCGGGTTGTGGAGCAGCACCTGCGAGGCCTGGCAGGGAGGGGGGCAGCCAAGAGGGACAAATGGGTCAGATGTGCAAAGCAGACAGCCACAAGCAACCCTAGAGCTCACAGCAGTGTGCAGAGCAAGTTCCTGCTTCCTTGCAGCGCTGCTGCCTTAATCCGATTTTTTGTTCCACTTACACAGCAGTTCCTATCAATTCCAGGATCCTAGGGCATGGAATGACCCACCAACATAAAGCTGGGGGCACCTATGTTGCAGGCAATGTAATTTCCTAACTCACTCCCTCGATCACCCACACCTCAAACACATCAAAAGCTGGCACAATCCAGTTGATTTCCCACAGACAAAGCATGAAATAAACCACTACAAATTTGGCTCCTCTTTCCTATGCCAATCTTCCAACACTACTGTAGCAGGTTTTGCAACATGAAAACACCCTATGTACACCTGCTTGCCACTTTCCTGGATGTACAGCCTGTACCTTGTGTTGTACTGCTGCAGCAGCCTCTGTCAGGCTGTGGTGCAGCACTCACACTGAGCTGCAAAGGTACTGGAAAACAATGACACCCTTGGTCATGAATGGAACACAGGCCCTGTGGAGCTGAACAGGGCCAGGACACAAACTTAGGTACAGCCCATACTGTTGAACTTCCAACAAGCTTCCTGGCCCAATTGTGTCTCCTGAGACAATGGCCAGGCTTACTTCAGGGAACAACACAATAGAAATTAAGATGACCTACTTTGTTCTGGGAGAAGGAACTCACCCATCAGCAGCGCAGCATTCCATTGGAATGACCAGGTCGTAGTCCATCCTACTTGCTCATCAGGGGGATCATGCAAAGCCCGGAGATGTCCCCTTCTTACTGGTCTCTGGACATGAGCCAGTTTACACACCTTCACCTGGGAATGAGGGATTGTTCATCAAGGCTGCATGGATACAGTCAGGCCTCTAGCAGCGTGGATATAGTCAAAGGTATTCAAGTCTTTATCTTCCTTTGATTTCAGGCATAGAAGCACCTTGAAAACAGAGTCCGAATTTCACCACAATGCTGGGAGCAGGATTTCATGTCACAGTAAGTGTCGTGCTCCCCTGAGATGATCTCGCTCTCCACCAATCCCACATTAGTTCTGGTGTCTCTCTTTTCCATCACACTGATCAACCTACAAAGCAAAGGCGCTGGGTGTCTGGTTGCAGGAGCAGTGTGGCGTGCAGCCATAGCTGGTGTGAAGGAGGAGGGATGATCCTTTCCACAGCAGGCAAATGGATTTTCTTAGACACAAGAAGTGCACCTGGAGAAATGAGATGTACAATTCTTAGGGAACAACAAGGCTGTGGCTCTCTGCACAAGTGGTTTTTGCTGTCCTACAATGCCTGGAGAAAACATGCTGCCAATATGCTCCAAACATGGAGCTTTGTTTGCACACTTTTCCCATCAGCATCCCGGGACATGCATCAGGCACCAAATTAAGTTCTTAAGCTCTACTCACTCAACCCTGCTGCTGACTTAAAAAAAGGGGTGGCTCACAGAACTTAGGGAAAACAGTTCAGAAAGTTATCCACAGAAAAAAAATATTCTCCTACAAAAATTGTATTTCTCAATGTAGAAAATTTCTTTGGCCTTTCCTACCCACAATCCTGAACAGGGAATCAGTGTATCAAGAAAGCAATCAGAGGAGTCGATCATATTAAGGTTTTTAACACTACACATATATCTAATGTACTTACATGTTGATCTTACTGAGTTATATGAAATACATAGGGTTTTGAAAAACTGCTGGAGAAGGTAAAAAACCAGAAGAGTTAAATGACTTGCTCAAGTCCCTCAGCAAATCCCTGATAAGAATCAAGAACAGAATCTTTGTGAAACAGCAAAACATAGCAGAATCCAAAGTGATTGGCAAGATGCCTATCAATTTCAAAGGGACCACAATTTAATCCCAGGAGTCTTGACTTCCAACCTGACCTTGTGGCACAGCAAATGATCAGCTGAGAAGCTGCTCTTTTCCAGGCTGATCAGCATGACGAAGCATGTGACATGCATCTTAATGAGCAATTTATGACAAATGTGTTTTTAAGTACTGTTCAACAAAATAGGTCTAGTAGATATTAAAACCATAAAAAAATGTGATTTTTCCCCCCCCAGACTTATGTGATCCAGGCTCCAAATCCCTGCTATTCGTATATATCCCAAATGTCTAGAAAATTTGTCATTTGCTTCAGTAAGTTTCCTTCCCAAATACAGAATCTACCCCATGAAATTGAGAATATCACATTCGAATAGGGTTAAACACTTTCATATTATCTTTAACATAGGTTTAATTACTACACGGATTGATCTCCTGGTGCCTTCCCTTCACAGCTGAAGAAAGGAAGAGCTTTGGATGCCACCATGCTCCTTGTGGGGTGTCTCTCATCCATAAAAGAAAATAGCCAAAAAGTTATGCTGCTTCTGTGGCAAAATGAGATGAAGACGAGGGACATCTGCATCTGACAGCACACATCTTGTAAGGAAGGCAGTGGGCAGCCTGGGTAACCAAACACCCCAAACCCTGAGCACCCCAAAACATGGGTAGAAAAGCCGGATGTTCCCTCCCAGACTGAGCCTGCCTAGAGCAAGTGGCAAGTGCAGATCTGCCCCTGGCAGTACCCAAGAGCCACTTGCTCCTCCCTGCCTTGGGGTACCTCTGGCCCTGCACCAGGAACGTGTGACCGGAGCTTCCAGCAGGAGACAAGGACGGCTGGGGGTGCCAGCAAACATTGAGCCTGTACCAGAGCGTCTGATGAGCAGCACTCACGCTGTGTTCTCTGCGCAGGGAAAACGTCTTCTGTGCACTCACAAAGTAACCACATTTGTGCCTTTTGCTGTTTGAAAGATACTGTTATTGGAAAAGCACACTGCAGAGCACACATTTTCTACATTGTCTTCTGGACTTGGGACTCAATTTCACTTTAATTCCCTTAACAGCACACTCTCAAACACACTTGTGACCTTGTGCATATTCCCAGCTGAATTCTTTCTGCACAATGCCCAGGCTTTACCTGTAATAGTATCTCAACTAGTAAAATAACAATGTAAAAAAAAATTATTAATAAATAAACTATAAATCAGTTGTTAAAATGAGTATGTTAACCTGCTTACAGTGGAAGAACAGAGCATGAACTTCCCTGAAATCTCAGTCCACCTCCTGATCAGACATGTCAGCAGCAGAGCCAATGTCACTATAAATTTATTGCCTGTAGGTGCAAGGTTAAAAGGCTGACTTATGTCTAGCAGTAGAGCAACGGTTACAAAAGCCCCTCTCAGTCTAGAGATTCAGATGGAAACAACCCCCAGGTTCAGAAATTCTTAATTCCAGATCTGGCTTATGATTAAAAATAAAAGGCATCTACAGTTTAAACAAATGTTTGACCCACAGGACTACAAGTGTACAAACACAATCCTTGAGGACTTATTCTCACAAGCTCAACCAATGTTATTACCCAGTGATCAAGCAATTGTTCAGTATGGTTTAAAAATTACATTGATAAGAAAACAACAATAAAATTTATCTAAATCCTTCATAAGGTTTTGATGTAAGTCAACATAATTTGCATGCAAACTGTCTTAGATGAGATGAAATTCAGAAACCCTAAAAATGGCCCAGAAATCAGCACTCTTGGATTTAGGAGAAAATGGGAAAGAGGAGAGTTTGACAAGATTCTTCCACTGTTTTTTAATGTTACAAGCTTTATTTGCTTAAAAAAAACCAAAAAACAAAACAAAAAAAAACCAAAACAAACAAAAAAACCCACCAATATTATTTTCACAGTGAAAAAAATAAAAACCCAAAACAGTTTTGCTGAGAGGATTCCATCCTCAACAAAATAATTTTGATGCTGTTTCAGAAAAGCTCCTATGTAAAATGTGCTTTTCTGACTTCCACCTTTAGGCTTTTCCATCAGCTTTCTGTCACATGCCAGTGTCTCTGCCACTACACCAGCACCCACCTTCACCTGGCTCAAGCCTTCCCTCTGCTGCAGAGCCCCAGCGCCGTCCCCACGAACAGGGGATTTCCAGGCACCACGGGCAATCCCTGGCAACTGCCTATCTGCTGATGCAATGCTCCTCTAGGCTGATGCTCCTCCAAGCAATCCCAGAGACCTATGTGCTCACTCAGGAAAGCAGCTACCTGCCTTCATCATCAACACTGGCACCTGCTGGGCAGCAGCTTTTCTGCGGTGTCCCATGGATTTAAGTTATCGTTAAATTATATTTGGCCCGTTCCGGTTAAGAAGTGATACATTCACAGCATCAGCAGGAGACAAATGAATTATTTCCAAGTTTTCTTGTGAGTGAAGTAACTAGCTTTCTATTACACCAATGCTACAGTTGTAACCTAGAAAGCCATTATTTTAGTATCAAAGCCCAACATCATATGTGTAATCTTTATTGGAGAAAGCAAGTCACTACAAAATAGGTAAGATGCTGATGGAACAGAAACTCTGTGTGAGGAGGGTGTGTTGCTCCAAGCAGCTGTATCCCTGCCTCCCCACAGCAAGCTGTATTAACTGCTCCAACGCCTCTTCATGACAAATAACCCCGCTAACAAGCACCTGACTCTGCCTGAGTATCTGTTAAAAGGGTCACTGTCACTCCAGTGGGAGCTCTGCATAATACTCCTCTCCCGATGAGGTGAAGTAGCTCAACACAAACAGACAGCTCTCCTCTGCTGCAGCCTTCTTACCTCCTACTTTTCCATGTCCTACAGCAGGTTTGGCGTTTCTGCCACTCTCCCTAGCGGTGCTGGAAAGATCCGGTTCCATTCCTGGGGAACTGGGAAGCCCTCTGATATTTGCCAACGGAAGTCATGCAAAAGGGCATCAAAGCTTTTGAACGGACATTCCATAAAATTTCTCAAATGCTTTCAATGTGTCAGTTAAAGATGTGAGGGGGATAGCTGGAGACTTCAGTTACACTTGTCAAGAAGAGGCAGAAGGAGCATTCAGCTACACCCTTTCCAGGGTCATCTCTTCCTGGATCAGCCAGTTCTGCCCTGAGGGCTTTGGTTAGCAGTAGTGCCCCACTCGGGAACCGTGAGTGCAGCGGACCTGTGAAGGAGCTGTGGTAAACAGCACTGGGTGGGCAAAAGAAGGCAGGAACCAACTGGATTTTTAACCTATAGATATTAGTTCTGCCAGCTAGCATAAATTTAAAGGAGAAACAAAACAGCAGTTAGAGGGAAACACCTGCAGCTCTTTGAGAGTCCCTCAGCTTTGAACTTTTAACTTCTTTGTTTCACCAGTTTAAATTAAGCAATTAGTCATGTGCTGACAATTTTTTTTAATGTACTTCCCAAGCAAATGTTACCCATGAGCCCATGATAAGACCACAGCACAGAAAGGGCACTTAAAAGATGACTCTGAAATTTGTTGCTGTCACATTTAAGAGATAAAAAGCCTTTTCTCTGACACAGGGATGGGGAAAAGCAAAGTATTTGAATCAAATTAGCCAGCTGGGTACCTAAGAACAGTAAGTGCATGCAGAGTGTATTGACCACATATTGTTCTTGCAGGGGGTTGATAGGGAACATATGTGAAGACTTGATGGTGCTGGAAGGATCTGAAGAGACTGCCAGCAAGGTTTCTTTTGGCAGCACAGTTTGAACCTTGTTCAGTCCCTCTACTCGTGTGATCTCCACCACCACACCTGTGCAACCATAGCTAGATTTCCCTCATAAAAGCAAAAGTTATACATAATCTGCCTCCTGAAAATGCTTGTCTCAGCAGTCCTTTCCTTCCCTTGGGTCTTCTCTAAATCCCGCTTCTTTCTCTGTGTTGGTTAATCCCCCAGATAATTCGGCATGTGATTAAGAGATGCCTGGGAATAGGAAACTTTCTCTGGCAGGAAAAGAAAGAGAAAAACAGAAGTTAAAGCTCACTTTAAAAATGTTGAGTTGGTTATTTTTTATGTCGGAGTGGTAAGTCCACCGAGACAGCATCAAACTGCATATTTCTTAGGCAGTAGCTAACACCAAAGCCTTGGCTCCGTTCCCCTTAGACCCAGGAGCTTTGTGGAGCAGAAGACTTCTCTCCCACGAGACCCCATTTCCCAGGAAGGTTTATTTCCCCATATCTGAGATCTGAGACCACATGCTTGGAAGCAGAGAAGGGAGCTTCCCCTTCATCTTAACCCTTCGTACCACGCAAGCCACTAACCTACCAATGCCCTGACCTGCCGTGTTTGCCCCAGCTGCCCATTGCACTTTCCAAGACAGTAGAAAGGCCATGGGAACATTTCATGAACATTTCAAGGGCAATGTACTGTGCATTTACAGATTTGAACATCCTCACTATCTCACATAAAGCAAAAGCTAAAATAGGCCCCAGTTGCAGCAAATGCTGTACCTTGTCATATCACAAACTCCACAGGGCCCATGCAATCAAGATCAGACTCACTGACCCCTCCCCACCTTGGACACCTATGCGTGAACAAAAGTCACTCAGCCTTCTGCCTGCATTGAATCCACTGGGTTTAGTTTAAAGCTTTCTTTGAATTAACATGACACATCTGCAAGTGCAAAACCTCAAGCAACTCTGTTGAGGATTTAAAGAGGGCAAATAGGGCGCAGCTATAATAGCAGTGACAATTTCTAGCAGAAGGGAGTTTTTAAAACTACAGATAGATGTCTTTTTCAAAACTTCTATTTTTGAAATGCATGTAAGGATTGAAGATAAAGCCAGAATCACATGCAATCACAAACTAAAACTGGTCCAAACCCACAAAAAAAATGGATGCAGAGAAATGCAAATACATTCCTGCATGGCTGTTTTTCCTTGCCAGTGTGAAGGAGCCACCGCTGCCTCTGTCAACTCCATCCACCAGTGAGAGAGTGAGCATACGGCTTGTGCCTTCTCTGGACCTTCGGGTCTAGGAAAGCTCTGTGTGGTCTTGAGTGAAAGTGGCAGACACTTCTCTGCCCCATGCCTCCACCATTTGCTAGACACTGTGTTTCACGTTCCTGCCTTTGAGTTTATAACTTCCAACCTGGCAGATTTAACCCTGATGCCCTGGAAAGTTTGTGCTGCATCATGCCTGCAGGCTCCGGGCCAGGGCAAACTAATGGGGGGAAGCAGAAGATTTTCCAGAGGAAAACCCCTGCAAACAGCCTTTTGGGAAGAAAGCCAAGCTCAGATTTACATTTGTGGTCCTAAATTGAGGATCAAGGGAAACTCCAAGTGCTGTAAGAGTGGCATTTACAGGGTGAGCATACTACACCTCATGCTGTACTTGGCAAAGTGCTTAACTGCTTGAAAGCTTGTCTTCCTTTTCCCCCCTGGCAAAACTCTATTGCCTACAATTTGAAAAATGTCTTTTTCTACAGCTCTAGACCATATGGCTGTGTTAGTATTACTGGGATTAAGCACTTCCAGCCATGGAATCCACCACTGCAGGCTGCTCTGGGAGGAGAGTATTCTCCAGGAAAGGAGATATTTCTCTGCTCAGCCTCAGAGCTGTTAACAAGGTGAGCTGGCTATGCCACAGATTATTGATTCAGAGAGGGCCAAGCTTCTTGGGAAGCTGAGAAAACTCATCTCTCTGTATACAAAGATGAGCCTGACACCAGAAATGGAAAAAGACTTTGTCCTGCTTAGAAAAGATGTCATTTGTGTTTCACTCCCTTGATGCCACTATTCCAAAATTTTAGGCTAACCACAAAAATCTGCACTTTTTTGCAAAGCCTCTTTTCGTGAATTGGAATGAATTCTCGCCAACACACCTTGAAGTCTCCGAGAAATATAAACTTCTGGCAAGAAGAGAAATTGAGCCACACAGCCTGAATACAGTCCAGTCAGCATTAAAGAAAAAAATTGCTAATTAGGTGAAACAAGTACCTCAGCCTGGCAGCACAGAGAGTTACAACTAATGAAGCACCAATGTTGCATCCCAGGTGATCAATCTCTGTAACTTTTCAAACTCTTTGTTCTACATTTAAATATTTTAATATTAATTTATTCTAATGCCATCTCAAGTGAATAATGAGTTATATCACAATTGTGTTTTATAAAAAAACCTCCAACAACAACAAAAAAATCAAATCTTGTAGATCAGCCTGTCCTGATTATTAAACCCAGAACACCTATTTTAAGCAGAAAAATCTGCCTATAATGGACTCCCAAGAGGGTATTCAGCCAGCTACAAGAATTTTATGTTTACCTTGAAAGCAGCCATCAGTATAGCCTTAATGATGTCTAAAAACACCCCTAAAACCCATGGTTATAGACTAAATAACTTCTATAGCTTAAAATAAATTCAGCTGCAAAAGCTTCAGCAAGAACAAGAGTGCAATAAATAACAATTAACATGCAGGCAAAGTGTAGCAAAAGTAGAGATGGGGTAAGATATTCCTGAAGATCCCTGCACTGTTTTTTTCTGACTGCAACAATTCTTCCAAATTATGTCCCTCCAAAATAGAATAATAAGTGTTTCCCAGGATTTCCACATAAGTGAGTTCCAAAGTTGAAAAAAAAAAAAAAAAGCCAACAAATCCTGAACTGCTATTTTGCATTTTCTGAGGCACTCAGAAGATGCCAACCAGGTTAAGTTTGACCCCTGAATGGTCAAAATTACAAGCTTTAATTAGTTCATCAAAGCATAAGAAAAAAATAGTGTTTTCCTTTTTCAGCCCTTATCACTTAAGCCTCTAAAAAAAACAATCCTAGATTTAAGTAATTTCCCCTTCTACATAAGGGGCAGGGGGGAAATAAAACCCATTTGTGTGCCTGCCTGAAATCATCTCTCAACTCTACCCACCATCCTAAGAAAATTATTAATTCTCCCTTCAAAGTCTTCATTTTTGCCAATATCAGCAATGTCTCCAGTCCTCACAGCAATATTTGCTTTATTCAGCTGATCTTTATTCAGCACTTTATATGTTACAATTATTTTTTTTTCTATTTGTCTTCCCAACAGCAAGTAATGAGGAACAATTTTAGGGAGAAGGAGGGAGCAAGAGGAGGTAAGATGTTCAGATAATGGGAAATCAGCCTGAATTTTGTTGTCCTATGAGGTAGCAAGCTCCATGGGATGACTCCTTGTACAAGAACTCATGGAACCTGTGTTTAGATGCTTCTTAAAGTGTCAATTCAGTGCATTAAGTTCCCAATAATATTTTTTTTAATTTATGAGTTCCCATCATCCTGGCATAAGTATTTCCAGCCCTGTGGCCAGGCTGTTGATGTTAAGTCTACTAGTCTCATCCATGAATCTGTGACAGCTCCTTCCAACAAGTGTGGCATTTGGCAGAGAGAAGGAAATGCAGTCCAGGAAATCATCTTCACTTATGAACTGCTGCCTCCTTAAGGGGAGAATTGTTCCTGTTTTCTCCTTCCATAGTGGCTGTGGTAGAAGCCTGCACATAGTCCTGCTATACCAGCCTGCAGTACAGTACAAATCCCACATTTTGGATGAGGCCACAGGAAATGCTGGATTGCCTTGTGGCTGTTGCTGCTGACTGTAGTGTGAGACTGCTAGGTTTCAACACAGCAACCGCTCAGCTTCTTTAACACCAAAATAATTGAGACAAGTTTCAAACACGAGTCATTCAGCCAAAGCATCATCCCTGCATTACTGTGCTGAAAAGTGAGGCAAGCCAGGAATTTGAACCAAGGGGCAAAGGGTTGAAGTCTGTCTCTCTTTTCCTGGATGAAGCTGAAGCAGCAACACTCCTAAGGAATCAGTGTTCAGTAGTGCAACCAGAACTACCCAACAGAACAGAATATCATAAATACCCAATGCATAGATGGCTGGGGCCTTACTACTGCAACTCTACTTCTGCAAGGATCAAAGCATTCTGAAATGGATCAAATGAATAATGAATAACCATTGCCTGTACCCCACCAGCATGAAATTGTTCATTTAATTCTAATCGAAGTTAAGTCTTGCTTTTCTAAAACCAGACTTTTTATTAACTTTACTGGAAAATCCTAGTGTTCTAAAGATCCAATGCTATTTGCAGTTTGGTTTTCATGACACCCCAAAAAGGGTTTGTTCTCTTCATTGCTTGCCTCACAGAGGGGAATTACACAGCAGTAGCAGGATGCACAGCCACACACATGGCAGTCAGAAATCCAACAGCTGCCAAGCAACTCAGCCTAGCAGCACATCCGTGAAAGACTGTAAGTACAGTATGTCAGCAGAAGCTACAGGAGGACATACACGAGATCAGAAAGCAAGACAGTGATGTATAGCTCAGACATGGACTCCCTTCACAAGCCATGCTGGTTTCCATCTCTTCAGACAGTCTTTACCTTTCCTTTATGTGCCCTCCTTCTGCAGAGGCAGGATTAGCAACCAGCACTCACAGCTGGACCCTGCTCACCTCCCTGGCTGTAACACTCTCCACCACCAGCCAAACAAGATTAGATGCAGCTCTCCAGAACCCATCAAAGAAACAAAAACTCAGCCAGAAGAAATCAAAACAAGCCATGAACCAGGAGGTTATTCCAGAAGTCTCTATGGACATGCCTGGATTATTTTAATAGCTTTGTTGGCTTAAACAGAGTTCACAGTTTGGCAGTTTGGAGTTCTGCCTTCCCAGAGGAAGCCCATAGAGACCTTGTTCATATTTTCATTGCTTTTTTCTTTGATCTAAGGACAGAGGCATCTAGCTGATAAGAAAACTTAAATTCTAATAAATCTGTGAACTTAGTGTTTCCTAACATGGTCCTTGAAGTATCTGTCCTGGGAATATGGCAACTTCCTATTATATCACAGTGACCATCAGTAATACAGCTGACCTAAAAATTAATCTACTCATAATATTATTATAGCAACATAAAAATGAGTTATAGCACTAATCACACATCCTCATAGCTTATGACCTTTAAGAATTAAATTATTTGAAAAAATATAGCAAAAATTAAGGAAGCATAAATATCTGCCTTCTCAATTGAACCTATCTCCAAGTAATTTTTCATGTGAAGGGCAATTCAAAACTCACATAAGAAAAATATTTAAAAGAATTGAGCACTTTCCTGAAACAGCCCAATATCTAACTTTAAGAGTCTATTACAGTAAGCAAATTATGTCAGTGACAAACACAGGGAGTGAACATGTTGCCAGGGTCTGAGCAAGGGCAGATCTACCACAAAGCACTAAAGCAGCATTCCCAAGGGCTGCAACCTTCCACCTGCATTATCTCCAGGAATTTGAGACTCCAGCAGAGGACTGCAGGTGGGAAACTGCACTGACTGTGAGAAGAGAACTTAGGGTGATAGTAGTGAAGTTTCAATGACTTGACCAACACTGCTGAAAAGGAGAACAACTGTCTTTGTGTGTTTGTATTCCACTGAAGGCACACAGTACATTATGTGGCACATTAGACCTAAAATCTCCCAGTGTACATAATGAATTATGAGGCAGTGTTTATTGTACAATTTTACTAATAAGCTATCTTAGATTTAAATAATAATAATTTTGCATACAAGGCATACAGTAAAAATGAAATATGCATTCCAAGTGCCTGGAGCAAAGCATACCTTCCCTAACAAGAGGCTTACGGGGAGCAGCTGGTTCAAGGCTTACCAGCTATGCAGAAGAACAAGGATGGGGGAACAACATGTAGCTCCTCCTGCCATTTCAGCCATCCTAGGGCCAGCCTTGTGCTGGGAGCTCAGGACTGTAAGTATTACAAGTGTGAGTGTTACTTGGGGGCTTTCGCTGGCAGCTGATGATCATTCTTTCTTGTACTTCTACTGCTAAATGTAGCCAGAGACAAGCAGAAGCTGACAAAACACATGAAAACTCTGAGATGGTGAAGTGACAATATACTGATTTTGATTCCAATAATTGAGGAATCGCTGAAGTATTCCATCAAACCCATCAGGAACAAAAACCTGAATTTTGCAGCACTGCTCCATGTGCTTTAGGGTCTTAATGACTTCTGTATTAGTATAATGTAACATTTTAATTTGCTACAATTATGTAATTACAGCAATATTACAAAATATTATAATGCATAAAATTAGTATAATAATGTTGCATAATTATAATATGCAATATAATACATGAACTGATTTGTATACTATGCAAAATTACATTATAATGTTACATTCTGGCATTTCCCATGCTCCAATTGCAAATTGCCACTTAAAGCATTCACTTAAATCCCTATTCACAGCTCCCTTGTGCTTTCCAGCCTACCTTAATTTCTTTTCTATCTTCATCACATAGTTTCTGCCTAATCTGGCTTGCTCCTTGGCTTGTGTTCCACCACAGTGTTTTTGCCTTGGCACATGTGGTATTCAAATCTGGTCCTGGTAGATTATAAACCAATTTGAATGAATGCAGAACTGTTCAAGAACATAATCACAAAGCTCCATAAAAATAAAGCTTCTCCAGCACTTGGGGCCCAGCTTTGTCTTTTTCACTAACTAGAAAATAATTATCTTCTGGAACTAGTAGTGAAGCATAGAAACATCCTTTAGTTTGACCAATACACTGTAAATTAGCATATCTGCGTACTGATTGTTGAGCATATCTGGAACCAATGGATCTGCCACAGTCTGTAGCAGTTGCCTTATAGCTCTATTAATCATGATAGCAATGGAGCCTTGGCCTGGATCACCCAGGGACCGGCAGCCTCCTTTACAGCTTTGCTGTCCGCTTTGCACACTCCTTGCCAATCTTTCAGAGGGAATAATCACAGCTCTTTTTTCTTATTAATTTAGCAGTAATAAATAATTGCAGAGTTGGTTTGTGCTTCGAAAATTTAAATCCAAATGCATTGTCTCTATTACTAATGTCTATAGATTTTGTTCCAGTTTTAGTTACCTTTAAAAATACAATTATTTCATGTTCCCCCTGGAATTTGTATAGGATTATCTATGTAAATAAGGAAGCAAATTCCCAGAGGTAGCCAGAAATTTTGAAATAACTTTTTTCATGGGTATTGAAAGACTTTACTTTTTGATGAGAAATTTCACTATTTCTAGGAAATTATAATAAACCCTAAAGTTTTGGGTACAAAAAATGGGAAATTGGGATTTCCTGTCACACTAAATTGGATTTGTAGCTCGGGTGGCTGAATCTTCTCTGGTTTAGAAGCTGCCACTGCGATACACCTGTCATCAAGCACAGCCAAGGACTCCTCTGGTGCTTGAGCCAAAGAATCAGACAGAAGTTATACCATCCAGCCACAAAAAGAACAAGCCAGGTACATTTCCTATAGCATTCTCAATGTTCGGGACATTTTCCATTTTAATTTTAACACAAATATTATTTTACACAGAATTTTTAATTCTGCATGTCTTGAAAGCCTTTTCTTTCCCCCAGCTGCTCCAGTGGTGAAGATAAAGCTTCTCCAAGATGAAAATAAAGCAGGAAACTCAGCACCTCAGAGAGCCAAATAAAGCACTTACTCTGATCATAAATGGTTCAGAATTTGACCAAAGGGCATAGCTGAAAAGACTAACTTTCAACTTACCTCTGTTTAATTTAATTTACTTTCAATGGCTTTCTATTGGTCTTGGTTAATACAGTCTACTTGGCATTTCTGTAAAGTAAGTCTTTCTAGGTTTCTCCCCTCCTCCATCATTTATAGCCCTTTCATTGGAAGAGAAAAGGATGGAAAAAAAAAATTTCTTCAGTTAATCCAGAAGGTGTCTTTCAAGCCCCATTAACTCCTCTTCCCTCTATTTATTCATGTAATGTTCTAGAAAGTTGGGCCTACATTTTTGCGACTGGATCCCATCTTTCAAGGGAGACCTTTCCAAAGGCCATTTGTGTTTCAGTACAGGAGCAGAGCTGCCTTGCCCTCCCTTCACTTGGGAAAGCCCCATGCTTAGCTTGGACAGCCTGTGTTGATGAGATGCACGATTCTGCTTTCTGGCCTCAAATACTTGAAAGAAGCCAAATTATTAAACACCATCGAACGTCCATCCTGTGACAAAAGCACATCCCTGAGAAAACGCTTGGCTGAGTAAGTTAATTCATCAGACATCTGGGGAAAATTTTGGCCACTGTGGCATGGCATTAGTAGTGATTAGTAGGTAAATATTACTGTTGCTGGAATTACTTATAAATATTTAATATTTCGGTTCCTATCTCCGTACGGCAGCCGGCTCTCCCGTGCCCCGTTCCCGTTAGGAACGGGGGAGCGGCCGGGATGGCGCGGCCCGCGGGCTCCCCCTGGTGCCGCCGCTCCGCCGCTGCCCGGGCAGCGGGACCGGGAGCGGGACAGCTTCGGTGGAAGCTCCACGGACACAAAAAAACCTTTCCGTCCCGGCCGCAGCTCGCCCGCGCTCCAGCGTGAGCAGGGGAGCACAAAGATGCAGCTTCACAAACACGGAGAAACGGTCTGTAACTAGAAAAACAAGTTCGCAAGCTTAGAGCGAGAACTAAACTGACTTCAAGGTATTTAAAATGGGAAAAAACAAAAAAAAACAAAACCAAAACCCAACCCCAAATTCTTTCTAGACTGAGGCAGTAGAAGTCCTCAAACAGCTAACTGGAAAACAGCTTCTCTGACAAATGCTGAGGGGCTTTGGCTATGGCACCACAGAGCAAAAATGCCCGAGCCAAGGCAACCTTCAAAGCACAATTAAAACAAACAAACATTCAGAAACCCACAAAACAACCCAGTCTTTTAATAAACCCCACCTTTTTGACTAAAGAAAATGAGAAAATGGGATTTCCTCCATACTGCACTGGCTGTGTGGCTGGACCTCCCCTCTGAATCAGGAGATGCCAGAATACACCTGTCATCAAGGACTTCTCTGGTGTTTGAGTCAATCAGACATGAGTGATGCCTTCCAGCCACAAAAATACTCTCTAGGCTGTGGCATGAGAAATCTACTTCAGGAAACAACTTTCAAACAAATAATTGAAATACTACTCCTCTGACAGGTTCTGTGTTAGGGCTGGGAAAAGACAGAAAAGCCTGGAATTCCAGGCACAGTGGGACGGGGAAGCAGCTGCCACAGAGAGCCAATGCTGACAGTAAGTGGAAATGCTGGCTGCATTTGCCTTCTGCCTGGGGCTGATGGATGAGTTCTCTTACCTGGATGTCCAGGGTTAAAAGAGAGCCCACAGCCCCATGAGGAGTGGAGCTAGAAGGGCCCTGTCAGGAGACACATGAAGGATGTAATATAAAACTCACTCTTCTCCATCTCCCTAAGGGTGCCTTACTGACTACCATTTTGGGGAAGCTGCAAATCAGCTTTGGGAATATTTTTCCTGCCATAATTACATGCAGCTGCGTTTTTAGCCCCTCCATTAAGTACATATTACCTCCTTAATTCCCCTGAGAGCCTTTTTAACAGATTATTACAAGAGCTTTTTTTCATGCTTTATTTTTTCTTTAATAAGCTGTTGTTCACACAAACTAGGCTAATACCAAATGAAAACAATATTTTCACGGAACTCATCACAGACAATCTGAAGTACCTTTTCTACATTATTTGTGTGCAACTAGGGCTGTGTTGTCCTTATTCCCAGTTGTTTTATCACCTGATATTCACTCCCAAACCATGAAAGTGTTTCAGTTTTCTGGAGCCAGTAGTTTTCTCTGATGTCAAAATACTTCTTGTTGCAAAGATGCAGTGGTGTATATACTGCTGGTTAATATGGGTTGTTTGTGGGTTTTTTCCCCCTAAAACAAGGACAGGATCATGCTCAGTGTGTTCAGAACTGAGAGGTCTCCACTGCAAGAGGAGATGAGCAGGAGATCATTGTCATCTCATGCCTTTCTAACAATTAAGGTTACTCCCATAAAGGCTCATATTAAATCTCAGCTGTGGGTTGGGAGCTGTATAAAGCTGCACTAAGGATCAGCAAGCCAGTTGCCCCATGAGTTAGCAAATTTTAACAAGCTTTTGACAAAGTCTTGCTAACAGCACACTGACTGCCACAGCTCAAAGGCAGGCCCAGCAGCTGGGGCTGTAACACCAAAGGGTGAGCCACAGCAGCTGCACCAGGTCTGGACACAGGAGAGGGGGTGAGAAGCCCTTAAAGACCCCCAGCAGGGGCTTGATGTGCAGTGGAGCCACTGCACAGCTGCATCCTGAGCATCCCAGGTTGCCACCACCACACACAGCAGGGACCTGAGCAACACTGCTCAAGCTCCTGCCATCCTCAGCTGCATTCCAGAGAGCTATCCCAGGCCTCAATGTGTGACGGGAACTGGATCTATGGTTGGCACATATTTGGCTTTGTGCTAGGCAATGAGGGGACTGAAACTACTGAAAACTAACAATAATCCCTGTGCATAACAACATCCTTTGCAGCTCTGCTTGCAGACCAAAAGAGACAGAATTGGACAAGACTAACATTTTAACCATGGGAACTATGCAATAACACATACTGTGTTCCTGCTCTCATATTTCTGTCTACCTCTAGTTCCTTTACCACCTCAGAATATCTTTTCTGGTGAACTGATGTCTCAAATCTTCTAATTTCCGCTCAGCGAGGGACATTTACTTTATGGGAAAGCCTGGAAACAAACTTGGCTTACACTGAAATGACTCACAATTTCCCATATAACCTTAAAGAGAGTTGAGGAGAGTTATGAAGTAAAGCCTATTCTGATATCAAGGAACCAAACATGGAAGAAGTAGCCCATGGAAGAGTCAGACAGCTCCTGAATAAACTGAAGTAAAAAAAGGAAAGCACATAGAAGGTAGAAGCAGACACAGGCTACCCAAGATGAATATAGAAACTTTGCTTGCATTCACAAGAGAGAAGCTATGATGGCCAAAGCTCAATGAGGTTAGACTGTGTAAGAGGTTACATTGGTCAGCAAGAGGGACTTCTGTGGGCACACCAGCAGCAGTAAGGAATCTAAGGAAGACACAGCCCTCCTGTGTAGGGAGACAGGGAATCTAGTCACAGATAGATAGAATAGGCTGGAGTACACAATGCTTTTCTTTCTGGCCTTAAATTGCACCAGTAAGGGCTGCCATCTGGTCTCCCACTCCCCTTATCCCATTAACCTAGTCTGTAGGAATATGTTGTGAGGGAGCAAGGGAAGGGCTCGCCACCAGTGAGAATGAGATAGGATGGAAAACAGCATAAGCAGTGATCTTACCATTAAGGCATGGCCCCACAGCCCTTGAGCAGGAACAGCAACAGGTCCCAACCCATGATCATTTGACAAAGCAAGGTAACAACCCAGAGCCAAGATCAAGCCAGGAGATCCAAGTAACTCATGACAAAATAGGACTGGAAAGATATCCTACAGTTGCATTATAGCTCAGGAATGGCCTCCTATCCTTAACCCTGCACTTAAGAAATATGCTGGTCCCATAGTCAGCGATGTGTGGGTGGAGGTTCCATGTGAGAGTGGTCAAAGCAATTGAAGTCCATTAGTGCACTCCAGGCCCTGTTAGGAAATTGTTTCTCACAGGTGAGGACTGGAATATTGGAGCCAATTGGATAGATACAAGTCCACAGGACCAGATAGGATGCACCTGAAAGTCATGAGGTTTTTACTCTGGCCCCTCTCAATCATCTTTGAAAGGTCATTGATACTGGGGGAGATGCCTGATGTTCAGAAAAACCATCACTGCTATTTCCATCCCAGGGAAATGCAGGCCAAACAGCTTTGTTTAGGTCCAGAGAAGGTTATGGAGAAAATCCTCCTGGAAATTATTTCCAGCCACAAGAAAATCACAAAGGTTATTGGAATCCAGGATAGATTGTTCAAAGGCAAATCATGTTTGACTAATCTGGCTTCAGCTGATGAGATGCCTGGTTCTGAGGATAAGGGAAGGGCAAGATCTCAAGCTCTGGGTCTCAAAAACCTTTATAAGGCACAGTATTCCTTTGCACAACATAAAGCAGTTCAAAGACTTCATCTATGTTCTACCTAGGTCAGTTTCCACAGACCATCCCAGACAATTTTAGTATATATAAACACTAATAATCTGGGTTAGATGAGACATCAAGCAACTGTATCAGTGTGTCCCCTTTAAGGTCTTGTGATGTTTTATTTCTTGTTTAATGTAGTAAATTCTGCCAGTTTTCTTTTTATTGACTTTATCTGAGTAGCAGAGTAGGGAGGGAGGTGTTGTTTGCCTCCCTTTGGGTCATGTGGAAAGCTTGCGACAAGATCTTGTGCTGAGATCTTGGGTTTCACACAGTGTATGTGCCATCAGGAGGATCTTCCTTCAGTCCAATACAGCCAGGCTCAAGGAGTCTCTCTTTCAATGAAACATAAAAATCAACCTTTTTTGTTAACTGAAGACAACAGATTGTCACAGGAGTGCAATTCAGTGGGACTATCTTTGGAGTAAGAGAGGGGATAGTTCCTTCAAGATCCACTGCCAACCAAAGCAGCCACTCGCTGGAATGAGCCCAACTCAGACATGGTGCAGTGCAGAATTCCCCTTTGTTGTGCACAGCTGTGCACGAGGTCCTGACACTTCTCCCTAAATTTCACCAGACCTGTAACTAAGGGACATCAAGCATTGAGTCAGTTAACTTGTTCTTCTAGAGCCAGTGCAGTTCCACATTAGACTTGAAGCAGCTTTAGTGGAGCCACTTGTTAAAAGAGGGGGAAAGAAATTTGTAAAATGCATATATGGGCAATTATATGGCCTCTTTGATAAAGAAATGAGATCTTCATCCATTAAATGAAATATGATAAATTATGTTAATGTCTAGACACTGTTTTTCTTATTCCTGTACTAGTATTTAACTCATTATGTGTGAGTATATATTTTCCTTCACAAGTCACATTGTTTTTCAAAATATAAAGACTATCACTTCTTATGTCCTCTAAACCACAGAAAACAGGTTCCTCTGCATTAATCTTCTTGTATATTCAGGTAGAACTTCTATTACATTCAGGTCACAAATGTGAAAGACAAACTATGACAAAGTGACAAATTATTTAAATACCGAAAGGGGAAAACACAATGGATTGAAAATAAAGTCTTACATAGGTTTCTAAATTACTATCGTAGCAAAGAAAAGTGTTTCCTGTGTCTAGGACTTTGCAGAACAAAACTCATCAGGCTATATCTAAAACTGAACACACACACCACTACGTGCAAAGTTCAAATGTGACTCAAGTGTGACTTGAGTGTTCAAATGTGACTCAAGTTTTCAAGTGTGACTCAAGGCTCAGGTCTCTCACTGGAGATGTGATTCCTAAACAGACTCTTATGACTACTCATGTGGGCAATTTTAGCACCAAAATATTCTCCCTCACAAGTCTGTAGCCTTGTACGCCTCTGAGAACTATGCATGTCTTTAGCATTATGGGACCATGGCAAAGGGACTTTCCCTTTGGTTTCTGCTGTGATGTAGGGACAGCCCTTGTGCTGGCACCAGCATCACCAAAAACTGGAGGTCTCCATAACCTGGCTTGACTGGCTGGATATCACTATTCCTGGGGACATATTCCAGTAAGAAGGAGGCATGATCCAACCATGCCCCTCAATAAGGCCAGAACACACCTTACACATAGGTCTTTCTCTTGCCACCATTGTCTGGAGCAATCATCTGTTTCAGTTTCATGTATGTTTAAGACTAGTATGGTTTAAAGGAGCCCCTTGGGGTTTTTTTAACAAGTGGAGGAAAAAATGAAATTGTGATGATGGACATGCCACTGAAGTAATGTTTATTGCACTGTACCGTTCTTTCCTCTACAACTGTATGCAAATTCTTCAGTTGGTTTTGCTGGGATCTGATGTAGGCTTTTGTTCTCTGATGTTTAGGGAAATTCCCAAATTGAAATTATTCCAGTACCCGTTTCATAATTCCATGGAAAGTTTCATAAAAAGCCATGCATGTCACTCCCTGAAACCATCCTCACAATTGCAGAATATGTGGTTACAGTAGAAAGAGGAAATGGTTTGTTAAAATACACATTTTTAAAAGACATACAAATTATTGTAACACCTAATTTACAGCAATGTAAACACTGTAAGTATTCCTGTTACATTGCATGTTTTGTATAATAGGATACATATAATTAATGAATATAGTGTATATATGAAGTATTAGGTACTCATCTGTTGGCCTGACCTGCTTTCGAGGGAGGTGCATTGGCTTCTGGGAGCCTGGGTCAGGAATGTTACTGAGAAGCTGCCAAGCCTGATCAAACCAACAGATTATTACCCACTATTAATGCTCCATGTGGAAGCTGATAACATAGCTGGCAGTGCCTCCCCTTGTAAGAGAGGCTGAGAAAGTTGGGGCTGTTCAGCCTGGAGAAAAGAAATTTGCATGGAGACCTCGTAGCAACCTTCCACTATCTGAAGGGGAAGCTGGAGAGGGGACTCTTGGTCAGGAATTTGTAGTGATAGGACAAGCAATAATGGGTGCAAACTGAAAGAGGGCAAATTCAGGTTAAATATTAGGATTACTTTTTCTCATATGAGGGTGGTGGGGCACTGGAACAGGTTGTCCAGAGAAATTGCATATGCCCCAACCCCAGCAGTTTTTAAAGCCAGGTTGGATAAAACCTGAGCTACCTGGTCTGGTGAGAGGTGTCCCTGCCCATGGCAGTGGGTATTGGGATTAGATGATCTTTAAGGCTCATTTTAACCACTTAACTTTCTATGACTTTATGATGTAATAAGATCTCTGATTAGAAAATAACTGGAAAATACCTGGAATGTTTGAAGTGGTGGTGACAATTCTGCATCTCTTCTGGTGTTGTGGTCCTGAAGCAGCAGAGCTCAGCCAGGATAAGGGCACCAGGAGAAGGTCCTGCAAAAGCTCCATGCAGACAGTGTAGACAAAGCACACACACAATGCAGATCAGGTGCTGGAAACAGCAGAGGAACAAGGTCACGGCATAGTGACTTTGACACACAGGGAAATGTCTTTAGTACCAGCACACACCAAGTGCAGTATCTGCTCCACATCCACACACTGATGCAGGCAGAGACTGTTCCTCTAACAAAGGCTGATCTGTAAAAGTCATAGCTCAGAAGGGCAATTCAAAAAGTCATATATTCACCAGACTAGAAAACTTATCTCAATGTATTATGCCACTGTACAAAATAGAGGAAAAACAACTTTAAAATATTTTTTTTGTGATCAAATGCATTGAGAAAATTAAAAAGGCATAAAATTTAGGACAGCAAAAATTCTTGGAAAGAAATCCAGTTATGAGTTGGAGAGTCTTAGAGATGATATAGTCTATCAAGTCAGTGTGTAACTGCAGCAATTAAGTATGTGACAAGATACTGAGCATTTTTTAAAATCTTTATAGAATGAGAGATCTGAACAAAAACAAAACACCAGGCATAAATCGGGGGGGTTTTCCCTCAGGTTGACTTGTGGCTTTATTTCACTATTGCTTTCTTGAACTAATTGCACATAACTTGCTTTCATTTTCTTTTATGAGTATCCAAGTGAAACAGGATATCCATCTTTCAGAATTTCTGCCCTACCTTTTGCAATACCATTCATTTGTGCGTGGTAAAAGCAAAAGCATTTAGCAAATCCCACTGTGGTCAAAGGAAATTTGCAGCTTTACTATTGCAATAGACTAAAGCTTTTGTTGAGCTGCGAGATTGACTAATGTGGGACACTTCCTACTTCCCCTTACTTTGATGTCATCTGTTTAAGAGACGTGCAGCAGAAATAATAACTGTATTTTGCTGTTTATTTTTCTACTTTGCCATGACACTGACTTTTAATGGGAGGAGATCTAAAGGGTACATAAACTTGTTGGCGATGCTTTTGAATCCCCTGCCATCAGGCAGACTACCCCCAGTGACAATCAGTGCAAAGAAAAGGATCTGTCTTCACCCTGTTATGGTGAATAGTGATTTTCCTTTTAAAACAAGTTTCTGACAGTCAAGTGTCTGTGCTGCATTGTCGTTGGCAACAAAAACTAGCTAAAACTTGTGACAAGAGATTGAAAAATAAACTGATTCTGTTAAGGAGATTTTTTTAATCACACGTAACATGCTACGACAAGAAGAGTATACATGACAATTTCTTGATAGTTTGCCCTCCAAAATTTTAGTTTTACTTTGAAATTAAAGAAACCATCAAAAGAGAACTGTAGGGAGGGCCTGTTTGTTCTAGGAAAATACATGATGGTAAGATGGTAATCAGGGAAGTAAAGACCAACTCTGCAAGGTGAAAGCTGAGTAACTATGACTTTTTGAGATAGATTGTTTCTGCTTTTACAATTTTCAATTTCCCAGCTTTTCAGCTTCACTAGCTGATTAACTTTTGGGCTCAAAGAAAAGATGAATCAACATCTCTGTCACTTCAGCATGAGACCTTGCAAACCTAGTCTCAGAGTCACCCAAAAGATCTTCCACTACATGGGGAAAATCTCAGCCAGCCTGCTCCATAATGTTAAGGTAGGAAAATTTTTAAAAAAAGGATGAATTTGAATGGAAATACCAGCTTTTTCATATACATTAAAAAGGAAATGACAACCAATATTACTGCTGTTTTAAAAAAAGAACTGCCAACTGTTTTGAAAGCATTTTCTTTACTTGAAAAGGGATTTTGATTCAAGTGAAATCACCTGTGTACATTCCCTTTAAAAAGCATTTTGTAGATATGCTCTCAAGGTTCATCCACATCAAGACCATGTCTACTCTCTGTATTACACACCACTTAAAGAAAAGTGAATTAGAAGTGTATCAGCAGGCCTGTGTGATGCTGACTCCTCCTGGGTTTGTATATTGTGAGGTTGCCTTTATCTGCAGCATATGAGCTGTTTTCTCCAGGGCATCCTCACCTCCTTCACAGTCCAGGATGAGTGCTCCTCAGTGAAGGGAACAGCTGCTCAGGCCTCCCACTGTTTGTTCAACGCAGGCTGATCCCTCTCTCACCTATAGCCATCTGTGTCTTTCCTGAAATTTTCTACACCTGAAATGGTGGAGAGGTTTTAAGCACAAGAGGAAGCCTCTACCACTGCCTTCTAAAACCTCAAAGTATTAATTTACATGAGGGAAATTATGGCATTAATATCATTCCCATGAAAAACTTAAGACAAGGAGTTTTTCCTGGGGCTTTATATAGAGAGAACCAAAAAATAGAGACACTTTTCATAAAATGTTTAATTCTTTTAATTCACTTAAGTTGCCTCATTTGTGAAATTAAATGTTTTCAAGATAGCCTCAGCTACACAAATAAATTAATGGTAGAGGAATCAAGTCTTCCTGCCTTCTGATACTGTCTCCATTCCTTCAGATATCTCAGTTTTTTCATAAAGATGCTGAAAACTGCAATGGCTTCAGCTCTAGGTACCTGGAAAATGAAAACCACCACTGTTGTTTTAGCTTCTAAAGCCTGGCTATTATCAGTGGCCTACAGGGGCTTCATAGATAAGACACTGCCAGTGGTTCACCTTCTTTACTACAGAAGGTAACAAAAGGACCATGCCTAACTCCTTCCTTACTGGTGATAACTTCCAGGAAAATCTTCCAAGGAAAAAAAGTCTTTGAGGAGCAATAGAAATTAATGTGTCTTTACAAGTTCACCGCACTAAGGTCTTTCATTTATTTTTCATTTTGAACTAAGTATGACTTTCAGTATTAGGTTTAGGGTTCAGTAAGGAGGAGAGTAATTTTGAACATACTCCCTTAAGTCTTAAACCTTGGAGCAGCTGCTGCACCCTTAATATATAGTGTATAAATGGTGCCCAAATGATTATAAAATACTTCAGTGAAAATGATGTTTTGAAATGCTCAAAGGACTAACCCTAAATATGAAGAAGACAAGAATTTTAAATACCAGTAGAGACTTTTTCAAGAGAGTTTCATTACTCTTAAAAGGGTCAAGACCATCCTGCAGAATCAAATCAACCTTTGGGGACATCTCTTCCAGTAAAGGTGGTTACAGCACCACGAAATTTTCAAAAAATATCCCCTCAAAGTTCATTCCAAATCTACTTCTTCCTTTTTGCATATAATTTCCAGCCGTGGATAAAGCCCTGATGATAAATAAACTTAATTGTTTTTACATGCCCTCCCCATAGTCTCTGACTTGTGTCAAGTGAGAGTCACTCTGCTGACGCACCTCTCGCCAGCCAGCTCTACAGCAGAGTGGTGGCTTCCCTGCCCTCATTTTGCTTTCCCTCTCCACTTGGCAGCGGTAGTATGAGTGTGGGATTTCACAGGCTTGTCTGCCAACTTTGTAATGAGAGATGTGTCCAACTACTATTGGTTACTTTCAATATGTAAGGGCTAAAATAACATTATTCGAAGCTTCAGACGACTACCAGGAAGGAAAAAAACCCCTCTGCTGTTGATTTACTGGAACACACTAACATCAAGACTTGAAGGGAGGGAGTTTGAGAGGAACAAATTGCGTGGATTGCACAAGCTATTAGTTTTACAATTTGGTGAACAAGCCAAATAACGCATGCCCT
This sequence comes from Lanius collurio, assembly GCA_020086605.1. NCBI lineage: Eukaryota > Metazoa > Chordata > Aves > Passeriformes > Laniidae > Lanius > Lanius collurio. The sequence goes on from JACBWW010000012.1 coordinate 4,438,685, forward strand.
AATGTGTGAACGTAGGTAGCGAGCACCACAATCCACAGCCATCACGTCCGTCTTAGACTGATTTTTGCATAACTTCCTAGACTAACTAGCTACTACCTTTTCTCCAAAAGCAGCTGAATTCATCCCTCCTTCTCTGTCTGTTGCTTCCAAAGTCATTTCCTTAACAGAGTCAGAACACTGCTTGTCTAGTGAGAATTTTGGGGATTAAACTGAAGAGCATTATAATACATCTAGATTGGCTATTAATATTACACAAACCCTAAGAAGAACATAAAACCTTTTTCAAAATATGAACTGCATGTTGCATTTCCTATATACAGTATCATACCTCTTTAACATAGTATATCAGCCAGAGTATCCTATTCAAGAGTCTTCATAGGATTTTTGTGGTTGTTGGAGCAGAAAGAAGAATAACAGGTTTATCAAACAGTGAACCTAATGTTGAACTACAAAGCAAGACTTTGCACAAAGACTAAGTGTCAGATATGTACTTCTGGCTCATCAAAACCAGCAGCCAGAGAATTCCCAAGATGTTAAAGTAAATTTAGAGAATAAAGACTCTTTCTGAAAACATGCTGGGCAGGTTTTGTAGTAATATTGTGCAAGATAGAGAGTAAAAATAACTCATAAATACCTTAAGGTAAGGAAAATGTTTCAACCATTTTGGTCAACCATGAGTTCTGCTATTTAAATAGGACTCTGAAATTTTTCTTTATTCGTGGTACTTCCTAGGCAGTTATCACTCAGCAGTCAGAGAGGACCTCATGTAAGTTTGATAAAAAAAATCCTTCCTGGCATGAGACTACTGATTAAGTGCTAGAAAAGTAGTAGGAGTTCATGCTTCTATTTTTAAAACCCTCTCCTGTTGATCCAAAACCCCCACACCATTCCTAGGAAATGCAAAATGTTCTGAAAAACTCATAAATTTCTTTTTTTAAAAGTTTTCCTCCAAGAAGCTTTCCACTGCCAAAAAAATGAGTAATTTTTTCAAACAAAGTAACCAATTTGTTCCACAGCTTATTTTTGCTTTGTATCAGAGACCATTTTGTGTTTCTTGTACTCCAGATGGCCCTAAAAGGCTACCTAGTATAACCCTGATACAGCTAAAACACTCAGCACCTTACTTTAGTAAGCTTTAGTGTTTCCCCAGACTAGGGCTTTAACCCCAAGCATTTCACCTACTGCTGCCTTTTACAGCCTCCCCTCCCTCCCCAGACCCCTGCCACTGCCTCCCCCAGCTTCTCGTGCCGTTCTCTCAGGCAGAAGCATTGCAGAGTCCAGTCGTGGGAGTATCTCATGGCTGTCCTCCAGAAAATTTGCCTGCCTTCCCAGGAGATGTAGCATCAGCAAGACATTCTGGAGAAAATACACATTTGGGAAATGAAAACAGAGCTGCTAGACAAGAACCATTTGCCCAGCTCTGTAGCAGAGGAGTAAGTTAAACCTGTGGAGGACGTACACAAAGATGACTCCTGATCTTGGCAGCCTTTCTGCATGGCAGTCTGCCACAGAGGGTTTAGCTCTCTGTGAATTTCCTACCCCTTTATTTTGTTCATGAAAATCAATACAAAATTCTGTTAGTACCAAAGATTGACTGCAAAACTCAACAAAGAGGATGTTGTCATGTGCTCCTCCATTCCCTGCCTGATGGAAAGACTACACACAGTACTGACATTCTCTTCTAGCAGCACTTTTTCAAACATAAGGGGTAGGGCAAGGGTCAGACCTTAACTGCAACAAGTTTGATAATTTAGATATCTATATCCTGCTATACCTAAGCTTTTGAACTAATCATTGCAATACTGAATTTAGGATAAGTGCTCAATTAACTCCACAGATTTCTTGGAAAGTTTTACACTTTCTACTGAATCTCATTCTATCATGAACATATTGACAGAAGATGATCAAGAGAGCTACTTCTTGCAATTACCTCATTCATTACATTTACTGCAAAAATCCTGGTGGAACCCTTTTGCTACCACCCTCAATTTCCAGTAATTTCCATTCCCAGAGTCTGCAAGGCAAAGACTGGCAAGTTTTCACCCTTGCTAAGTAGAGGTCAAAGGGAGTCAGTAGGCTACTCTCCCAGCCAGCCCACAGATTAAGATGTGAACGTGTAGGTTTCCATCCCCCTCATTTCCCTGCGAAAAGTGCTGAACTCCCCTTTCAAAACAGGCCGCCTGTTTAAAGCTGACTAATATTGTATTCCATGTTGCAAATGTGATTTATCATAATGTCATTCTTTTTTCCACAGTCAACCCAAGAGTGATCCTTGAACTATTTTATCTCAAAGAATGGAATACTTTGGCAAAAATATCACTCACCAGCTGTCAGTGGGTTTTGGTTTTTCTCCTTCTAAAGAGAGGAGACATATTTCAATTGTCCATTTTCCAAAAGCTGTGGAGTTTGGTGGGCTTCTGCCAAAGAAGTGGATGAGTCAGGCTTCCAACAGATAGTACATGCAGATCTCCTAGAAGTGCATTATGCTGTTCCTGGGAAATAGTTCTGACTGGAAATAGCCAGTGTGGCCTGAGCAGAACAGGCGTTAGCACATGAATCATGGAGGAACAACAGGTAGCTCCACACACAATGTGATGTCACTGTTACATCAATGTTCAGGGCAGTATAAGAGAGAATAAAGGTAGAGTCAGAATACAACTGGATTATTCAGCCCAATTACAAGCTAAAATTCAATGTCCAGAGAACAACAGCAAAGCTGGTGAAGGGCCTAGAACACAAGTATTACGAGAAGTGACTGAAGGAGCCAGGGTTATTTAGCCTGGAGAAAAGGAGGCTCAGGGGAGACCTTGTCACTCTCTACAGTTCCCTGAAAGGAGGGTGTACCCAAGTGAGGTCATTTTCTTCTCCCAGGTAACCAGTGACAGGAGGAGGGGACACAGTCTTCAGCTGCACCAGGGAAGATTTTGGTTGGACATCAGGAAGAATTTCTTCACAGAAGGAGTGATGGGACATTGGAATGGGCTACCCAGGGAGGTGGTGGAGTCACTGTCCCTGGAGGTATTTAAGCAAATATGTGGCACTCAGTGCCATGGTCTAGTTGACAGGGTGGTGTTTGGTCATAGGCTGAACTCGATGCTCTCAGAGGTCTTTTCCAACCTGTTTGATTCTGTGATTCACACACACATATTCCCCTGCTGTCTGTATTGCTCCATAGGGCACAGCCCAGGGAAATGTACTCAGTCGGAGAGAAAGTTCAGAGCATCCACTGCCCCTGTAAACCTTTGGCAAACAAAGACAGACTATCTTCTGCAATTTTATTCTGCCACGCCGGAGAAAGAAAGTTGGAAAAAAGGAAAGTGCACAAGGAAAAGGACTATGGTAGCCACTGAACATTATTAAGTGTATTTTCTTATCTCTGTAACTGAGACCTCAATGAGATGAGGACACCAGGAATGCTTGCAAGCCTTTCCAGGCCCTCTGCTACCTTGGTCTATGACTTGTTCCACTAAAACTCTGATGGAGCAACTTACTCACTTCCTAAATGCTCACTACCCATTTGCTTTCTGTGTGCCAAACTAGCCAGCTACCCTCAATGTCTGCTGCAGTAAGCAGAAATACCTAAGTTTGATCGACTCTAGAGAAACACCATAAGACATTCAGAAGTGGGAAGGCTTGCTTGTTGGGGGACCCAGTGACGCAATAATATAATACTTCTGCTCCACCATCATTTCCAGAAGAATATTCAAAGGCATCTTTTCTAGAAGAGTGGAGTAAAAGTGTCTTTCCTATGAGGGTGACTCCAGGATAATTCAGGAGGTTATCAAAAACATGGTTTCTGAGGGGTAGCATTCAGTGAGAAGCCATGAAATTTTCAAAACTGAGATCCAGAGTTGTGTCCTTTGACATAATTAATCTAATACAAAACCTTGATTCATGAGGGTTGGTTACCATTTAAGGTTACCATCTTAAGGGCACTAAGACACAGCCCCCATCACTACCGAAAAACAAACAAAGTGGTCAAATAGGGAGATACGGCCAGGGCACACAGACTTCAGACCACTGCAGAAAAAGTGCATCCTGATTCAGAAGGATTCAGCTGGTGTACGCAATTTGATTTTCCTTTTAACTGATATTAAGTTAAATATTTATAAAAGATTTAGCGATAAGGTCCTTTCCTCCAGCTGGGAAGCTGCAGTACTTAGATGCTGTGATCTCACTGATTCCAAGGAAATACAGTGACAGCATTAACAGCCAAAGAGATGGCAGTGAGCCAGGCCAGTTTCACTCAGAAATTTCTCCTGCTGGTGTATGCAGAGCTGTCAAAATCTTTGGTGAATTTCATTGAGAACTAGGGGAGTTTTATACCACTTTCCAGTGGTAGGGTACAATTATCTTGCCTTATCTCCTTAGAATATGCTTTAGTTAAATAATTTTTCAATTAACCCTTGAAGAAGGTTTTCTCAGCAAAAACTATCCATTAAGGGCAGAAATGTTAATGTTTCAGCAACACAGACCAGCAGTGTGACCCAAGGCCAGTTTAAGCTGGGGTAGAGTTAATTTTCTTCCCAGTGGCTGGTGTGGGGCTGTGTTTTGGATTTGTGCTGAACAAAGGGTTGATGACACAGAGATGTTTTTGTTATTGCTGAGCAGGGCTTGCACAGAGCCAAGGCCTCTTCTGCTTTTTGTGCTGTAATGATGGTGAGGGGACTGGGGGTGCATGAGAGGCTGGGAGGAGACACAGCCAGAACAGGTGACCCCAACTGACCAAAGGGATATTCCAGACCATGTGGCATCATGCTCAGTGTATGAAGTGGGAGGAAGAAGCAGGAAGGGAGGGATGGATGGAGTGATGATGCTTGTCTTCCCAAGTAACTGTTAGATGTGATGGGGCCCTGCTCTCCTGGAGATGGCTGAACGGGCAGCAGTGAATGAGTTCCTTATTTTGCTTTGCTTGTGTGCACAGCTTTTGCTTTCTCTATTAAACTGTCTTTATCTCAACCCACGAGTTTTCTGGCTTTTACCTTTCTGATTGTCTCCATGATCCCAGCCGTGGGAGAGTGAGAGAGCAGCTGCATGGGCTTGGCAGCTGGCTGGAGTGAAACCACGACAGTCAGCCAGAGCTAAAACAAAGAAATTAGGAAAGATAACAGCTTAGGGGGATATATGAAGAAATAAAGAGATTTTCCTAGTTGAAAGGCTCAAAGCCCCAAAACCAATCTAAAAAGCTGTGGTTACATTGTGTGGTACATGGTAATTAGATAAGAGGGAAGCTGGAAGGAGTGATTCTGGGATGAAGTAATCACCCACACTCATGGGAAACAACCATGTTCCACATTCTTCCAAACAAACCCAAAATACTTGCAGGGTCTTGTCCAGTTTTGCATGGTGTCAATAACCCTGTTCCATTGTAGCCAAAATAACCGTTATTAAAAACAAAATAGAAGAAAGATTAGACTTCTGATAGACTTCTGAATGCAGAGCTATAGAGAGGAATGTGCCTGTGAGCTGAAATATAGGCTAAATATTTTCCAAATGTAATTTGTATAACTTCTTTGAGAGAGTGCCATCTACACTTCTGTTCTAGCCTGCAAGACATGGAAGCCTATTAAAATCCCACTAGCTTGAGATACAGTCTATGTTACCAGAGAAAATTCACAAAGGTCAGGATCTTTTAAAAGCTGTAGGGAACAAGTGTGTCTCATAGCAAACCCTGAAGCTGGGAGAGTGGAGCATATAGTTTACTACTATGACAAAATACCTATCACAGTTTTCATGTGTTTAAACTCCAAACACCTGTTGGTCAATTGTACCAGAGTGCTATGAATAGTAAGAAGTGTTTTTGTAAAGAGCCCAATTTTAATGAGTCCTGCTCTGGGTGATGCCGATAAAAGCCTGCTATGTAATTGCAAGGTGCTCTGCTGCTTTTCTGATTAGAGCTGTCTGGGGTCTTTTTTAGCCTATGCTGCCAGAGCAAAATCTGCATAAGAAATCTTGGCCATTGAAATGCCATCTCTAGAAAACAGGCAGTGAATTACCCTTGAGTTCAGGGTCATTGGTCATTGTATTTTATTAATAACTTCCAGACATAAGGTTTTCTTACCTTTAATTCTAACGTTAGACATAGGAATTTAAATCATCTATTTTAATTGGTCTGAATCATCAATGTAGCATGTGCCTACAAAACATCAGTTAAATACTTTTGATGATGCATCTAACTGATAATGTGGGCATTTGAAATCAGCATTTGGCCTCAAGAATCTTCATGTGGGCTTTGACACTAACTCATTTTGTGTCTTTGGATAAGAGCTTGCATTTTCAATTCCCTGCCTGCACAGTGAAGGGACCAGCTGTAGTTAACTTCCTAGGGACTGCCAGTTTGATTAATTATTGTAATATCATGACAGCTAGCAACCATAGAGTCAGCCAGGCATCACTGTTTCTTCACAGAGGGGAAGTTCATCACAGTCTCCTTCACAGAAAAAGGAAGTGGAAGAGGACCCTGCACAATCCTGGAAAGCTGTGAGCAATGGCTTTTGCCCTTGGTCTGGGAGCAGTCACTGCTGTATTCTCTTGGCATTTTCCCTTTAGCAGGCTCAATGTTATATTCTCTAGCCATGGCTCTCAAGAGGCCCCGAACACCTTTGGGTGAGTTATTTGGTGAGTCATCTTCAGCCTGTAGAAAATCAGATCATAGAGCTTAGGAAACTAGGAGGGGATTTAAGGGGATAACGTTCCCTTTTTGTCTCTTCACTGGCTTCCCAGGAAATACAGTGAATGCCTCCAGCCTTTCAGCCAGCTGCAAGCCTTTTCATTTTCACTATTTCACTCTAAGCAGGTACTTCTGGTTTCTGGTCAAGGGACAGACATTCCTATTCACTTTTTCCTCTGAAACGGAACAAAGTATATGCCAACTAATGAGATTGAAACCACGTCAATCACTTTCAGGGAGATTGAGCAAAGTTTCCTGAAATAGAACAGGATGTGAAAGCAGCAGCAGCACTTTCAGCAGAACTGTGCAAGCCTCTGCAGCAGCAGCACATCTTGCTGAAATACCAGGCTGCCTGGAGAACTTATGTTGATGTAACACACCTCTTCCAGTGACACCTTACACTAGCTCGTTGCTTTGAAGTTGTTGCTTCTTGAGGTTTATTGGGTGGCCAATCACAAGAGGTTCCACAGGGCTCAATGCTGGGACAAGTTCTGTTCCATATCTTTATCAGTGATCTGGATGAGGGGATTGAGTGCACCCTCACCTTGCAGGTGACACCAGGTTGGGTGGGAGTGTTGGTCGACTGGAGAGCAGGAAAGTTCTGCAGGGGAACCAGGACAGGCTGGATTAATAGGCCAAGGCCAATACTATGACATGTAACAGGGTGAAGGGCTGAGTCCTGAACTTAGGTCACAGCAATCCCAGACAGCTCTACAGGCTGGGGGAAGAGTGGCTGGAAAGCTGCCTGGCAGAAAAGGTCCTGGTGATGCTGGTTTACAGTGGCTGAACAAGCTCTGTCAGTGTGCCCAGGTGGCCAAGAAGGCCAATGGCAGCCTGGCCTGTATCACCAACAGTGTGGCAAACAGGACCAGGGCAGTGATTTTCCCTCTGAACTGGCCACACCTTGAATCCTGTGTCTAGTTTTGGATATTGAGGGACTGGAGCATGTCCAGAGAAGGACAACAGAGTTGGGGAAGGGTCTGGAGCACAGGTCTTACAAGGAGTGACTGAGGGAGCTAGGGTTGTTTAGCCTGGAGACTTGGAGACTCAGGGTGACCTTATGCTCTCTACAACAGCATGAAAGGAGGTTGAAGTGAGGTAGGTAGGTAGGTGTTGGTCTCTTCCTCCAACTAACAAGTGACAAGACAAGAGGAAATTGACTCAAGTTGCACTAAGGGAGGTTTAGATTGGACATTAGGAAATATTTCTTCACCAAAGAGGTTGTGAGGCATTGGAACAGGTTGCTCAAGGAAGTCATTGAGTCACCATTCCTGGAGGTATTTAAAAGATGTGTAGATGCGGCACTTGGGGACATGGTTTAGTGGTGGACTTGGCAGCTGGGTTAAGCCTTGGAACTGGATGAACTTAAAGGTCTTTTCCAGCCTAAATGATTCTACATTTCTCTGATGCTCTGACATCCAGTGTTTGGCAAGGTAGTCTGAAGTGGAAAAAAAAGTCCCATCTGTTTCTTCTTCTGTTCATGTTTAGGATACTTGGAAATTTCACAAAAACTGCCAAATTTCCTTCACATTTCACCCACTAACCCCACATTTCCTGTCCTGCTAACCTTACTGCAGACCTCAGATACAGTAGATTCAGCTCACTTCCAGACATCCATTCATCTTAACCTTCTGTTGGTAGCAGTGTTGTGACAGCTGTTCCTTGTGTCAGGACTGACCAGCTGGAGAGAGTAGGGGGATATGACAAAAGGGCCATTGTGAATCCGAGTTTGTACAAGGGAAATTAAGGAATATGTTTCAAATATGTGACAGCTCTCAAACTTGCATACAAACACTTTTCCCTATGATTTCCTACTTGTACTGCGCTGTGTTTTTTAAATTTTTAATCAAGCCCCTGCTACAAGTCTCCAACTGAAAGCAACTTTGCCTTCTCTCTCCAGTGTCAGAAATGACAACACCTTCCACAAACACAGGTCTGCAGTCCAAAGCATCTGGCCAAGCTGTGGTGCTTTTGTGTGCCTCAAAAATACTGATGTTCTCTGATTTTAGCTATGTTATCTTATTACAGCAAAGCTCACAGATTTCACTGGATGGACTTTCCACACAATCTTATCCAAAAAATATAAAAACTCGACACTTTGCTCTCTGAAACATGTGATAAATAGAAAAATAAATCACCGGCCCATATCAGCACCTGGTTTACTAAAAGCAGGATTTGAACCTCACAGTTTGCTTTTGGACCCAGCCCGCTCCAGCACACACTGTTTGCTGTTGCAGAAAACAGGTGCCTCCAGCTCCGTGACTTGGGAGGTCGATGTGCTCCTCAGTGGCCCAAGTGAGGTCAGCCCAGAGATGTCGAGTCCAAAATGTTTCAAAACACTCGAGTGAAAAAACACAGCTCAGGACCCGGATTCCTGTCCTGGCTCAGTCAGGGCTGGGCTGCAGGTTCTGGAAAGCTTATCCACTGATGCCAAGAACAATTTAGCCAGTGACAGTGTGTGGAAACTGGCTGTGCAAGCTGTTGCAATATACAGTAAGTGCCGCAAAGGCAGCAGGAGTATTACAAGCCCTGTGCTACCACAGCAGTTTGTGCCAAAGAAAATCCCCATAAAGAGCATTTACAGACATTCTCTGGCAGAGGTTGGTTAATAGGATGCATGCAGTAAATGGGTTCAGGGGTGACTCCCTAAGACAGCTGTGGTTATTCCCATACCCCAGAGATAAAGCGAGGTGAGCATAGTAGCCAAGAAAAAGGGGAAAGTGATATAAAATGGAGGAAGATCCACTTTTTCCATGACCCAGGCATTTTCCTCAGGGTAGGAGAAAGCAGAAATCAAAAACAGGTTTGTTCTTAGAGAAGGGATTAATCATGAGGGGAAAATGCCTTGTCATACTGTGACTCAGCAGAAAACTTTACTTGCGTGGAAGCAGCTGGAGAACACAGTCAGGACACAGCAGTGAGTCAGGAAAGTCTGGGCTTCCGGCTGCTTCCCTCACCCTTCCTTCCAGCCTTCATTTAGCAATCTGAGCATCTAGGTATATGGTGACTGCTTATAAAGATTCCTTTGTACCATAGTTTAAATTTATGATAACACAGATCTGGATCACCAGTTTTCCACAGGAGAAAAAGAAAATGTGAGGAAGAACATCTGCCACCACAGCTTTATATTCTGTGGCATTTTTAGGGGAAGATCTCTCCAAACAGAGGATATACCCTTTAATAAATCATATGTTATCTCTTCTGAGAAATCAAGCAAAGTCCCTGGAGAAACGGAGTGTGTTCCAAGATGATTGCCTATTTTGACCTTTCACGTCACAGAGTAAAAACAAATATAGGAATAAGATTCATCCCCAAGAAAGACATTGGGAGGCTAGGATGCTCTCCAAATGCTCTCTTCCATGTGATTCCCTTAAGCGGTGCTGAGGAGCAATGACTGGTACCTGAGTACCAACTCGCAACTTGAGTTAAAGGACGTTTTCAGACTGTTAGCCCGTCCTGCTCACATTTTAGGAAATGTTAATTTTCCCTAAACCCTTCAGATGAACCTAGAGAATGTTTTTGTTTTCACTGTTTGATATTACACAGCAGTCTGAAGACCCCAATCAGAAGCAAATGTCACATCTCTAACTCACTGTGAATTACATAACTCACCAGAACTTCCACCCCTCTACTCCCCACCCTGATTTTATAACCCGGGATACAGGCAGTGGGCAGCAGGTAAATAGGAAAGGGAACCTAAGTAAAATAAACAGCCTAAATAAAACCTAAATATAACTAAACAGCAGAAAAGGGAAAGGTGACGCACAGTGACATTGAGGCATGTGTGATTACATGACCTAGTCACAGCAGAGATCTGGCTAATTGCAAGCTGTTTCTGGATCCTTTGTGTGACACACAGCAAGAAAAGGTAGGATTTGGTAAAGAAAAAATTATGCTGTCATGAACTCGAAAAAGTGTAATATGCAAAAACTGCGAGGTCTCTTATTTAGTGGATGTATTCATGGATTTACTGCAAGTCCATGAAACTCAAGCTGAGATCTGCAATGTTATTTTCATCAGTCATGGTGAACAATCACTTTCCTTGTTCCTGTATTTCTCTTTCAAGCCTCATTGTTCAGCACTCTGGCATTTTCTGAAATTAAAATGGGCAATGCTGGCAGGTTTTTCTCCTCAAAATTTCTGCTGACAAACCCTGGTGATGTCTTAGAACACCCTGTTGGTGTTGGGCTGCTGACAAACGATGAGCCAAGAAACTGTCTGTGGGAAGCATCAGCAGTCCTTACAGATGAAATTACAGGAGTGAGTTAAATCTAACTTTGCAAGCATTAGGCATGCATACTCACAGATGTAGCTAAGTCAGGCTCCTGGCTCAGGCTCTGGTTTCTAATCTGCCTGAGCAACACAGTTTCCAGCAGAGACTGCCAGAGGTCATCCAAGGACCACCGTGACTTCACTGGTGTCCCTCCTGGGGACAGCTGCGCACGCAAGCTCAAAGCTGCACGTAGCTTCTCTTACGAGTCCTCTCTGAAAAGCAACCCCCTCTTCAGCACTCGTTACAACACAGGTCATAGCTTACCATGTGCTGAGGAAAGATCTATGCCAAAACTAAAAAGTATGGCAATAATCCTTCCAGTACCACACTGCTTATTCCCTATTCATCTTCTTCCTCTGCTCTTTTGTCTCCTCTCCAGCAGCAGCACGGGCATAAACCAGACCTGGAAACTGTTTCATCTGAAATCCCTGAAATCCATACCTCATGTGTTTCTCTTTGTTGGGGACTTACTGTTGGTCAAACACACATCAAAAATCAGTTTAAGAAAAATTTAATAGCCTATTCACCAGTCTACTGACTTACTTGCACTGCCATTCCTTTGCTTTGATCCAAAGGTACAACACTGCTCCCCAAAACTTAAAAAAAACCTGCCAGAAAATACCAAGGAAACAAAAAAGCCCTGAGCAACTCTACACAGACTTTTATGATAGGCAGCTTGAAATTCATGTCCCTGTGTAGTTCCTCTCTGTCACCCAGGCTGATGTATGTCCTATATTATCACAGCTTGCTGATGGAAGTGGCTATTCATAAACCCTGAAAAACATGCCAGATGGGAATAGAAGACTGACAAGCCAACTCAGAGGCTTCTGGAGGATGAAATGGAGGTGAGCATATACCAGTTGTCCTGAATAGCTCTAGCCTTTTATTTCACAATTTGATGTCAGGGTCAAGTCTTTGAGGTCTTTCCTAAGCATGACAGCAACACCTGCAGAATGGGTTTGTGGTCCAGTTGGGGCAGGACACTAGCAAAAGGGCACAACAGAAAAGCAGCAGCTCATAGTGCTCAAGTGTAAAATGACAGTGGTGAGTTCAAGCTCTCAGTCAGCTCCTGATCTTGCCCTGAGGGCAGATCACCCACACCCCTGGGCAAGAGCCTCGCCTCCTTATCTGTGAGGCTTGTGAGACTGGGCCAAGGAGAGTGCTCTAAGGAGACCAGGGCTCCTACTACCAGAGCTACCACATCAACCTGGGTATCAGCATGGAGAAGAGCAAAGGAAGCTCCTTGTCTTTGGAAATCCAAGCAAGGCCAGTTGTTTAAACCCTGGCAGATAACCTCATGGCTGTAATTTATGCTTTTGAAAATCTCTCCCTACTCGTTTACTAATTCTCAAGTACACAAGGAATATTACTGAATGGAGAATCCCAGACTCCCTCACACAACCAAAGAGTCTGAATGTAGCCAAGAAGAATCATACTTTTCTTGGGATATTTTCAATTCTTGAATGTTATGTAACTTTCATTTATCCTTACCATGTATTAGTACTGTGAATGGCAGAAAGAGAAGAGAAACATTTGACATTTTACAGAGCAAACCCCAGCTATACTAGACTAATGCCAGCAAAGATGTTTCCTCAGTTGAAGTGGGACCTCAGGCCTTACATGTGCTTGACAGGATGTTTAACTTTGCTGTGACAGTAATGTTCCCTGCAATTTTATTCTGAAATAAACCAGCATTTCTAACTGCCTTGTGTTTTCCTCCTTAGGCAAGTTATCTTCAGGGAAAATGACTGCAAACATGCTGAGGGCAAGCATTTATTTGCAGTCTCACTCATTTGAGAGCCTCATGAACTCCTACGACTTTATTAAGGCTTGCAATACATCTTATTAATGCTGTAACATCTTTGGAGTCTTTAAGGTGGACTGGAATTTTAGTAATAGTAATACTGTTGATAATTATAATAAGTAATTGCCAAGACTTGTGTTCATAGATAGGAGTTTGAACAACAGCTAAATGTGCCTCAGCAAAGCAAAATATGTACCCAGTAAAGCAAATGCAGGAAAGGAAAACTATATTCTATATTTAGGGTCCTTGCTCCCTGGGATATTTGGTTAAGACATAGTGCGATTGTGGCAATACTGCTATTGTATCCTCCTGATAAGGCTCATGCTGAAAAACCACCTGCGGTACACAACAGAAGTGGACAAATGGGATTAGCTGATTGAGATCCCTTCTTTCAGAGGCTGGGAAATAAAGTAGAAAGGTGGCGAGTTTACCTGAGGAGGCTCCAGTGGAGAGGGAAGAACAGAGGTGAGGATCCTCTCGCTCATCTCATCTCCAGGCAGAATCACCCCTGACAGCCCCTTTGGCAGCACTGCACACCCCAGCACCTGGGCTGGTGCAGCAGCCTGCACTTCCACTGCTGTTCTGTCCTAACACATGGAAGAAGGGGGTGGAATTTTCTTCCCATCTTGGAACAGTAGAAAAAAGAACATTTCTTCATCTAACTTGCACAGTAGTTCCTGTATGTTATTTGCATCTTCAAGTCCAAAGGAGAAGGCAATGAAATTCTTTTTCAAGGTAGGACCCATTCAGTGCCAGGCCTCAACAGGGTCTTTTTTGCAGAGTGAGGGTCAGAGAGAAGTGTTTTCGCAACTCTAAGAAATCCCAGGAAATAGTTCCTGTAAACTTGCCTGAAATGACTGAAAATTGATGAGAGATAAAGCAGTTTAAAATTGGAAAGCTTTAGCTTCTTCACTTGCCAAGATCTTCTCTTCTAAAATTACGCAAACAGACAGGCCAAAATGAGAATAGGGTTTGATTGAATTGTTTGATGGAGTTTTATCTTTTCATTAAATTTCACTTTTAAAATACGTATTAACTTATGTATATATGTATATATATATATATATATGTGCGTGTGTGTATAAAATAAGCAAAACTTGTTCTCCAATAATACGCATGTAAAAAACTAGTAAGTCTGTTTCACTTTTTTGCTTTTTTAGGACTTAAGCCTGGAAATTGTGTTTTCTTTTCTCAGAAGACTTAGAAAGCAGTTCACATTCCAAAAGCAGTTACAAGTTACAGTTTATCCTGTTTCTTTTCCAACAAAATATGAAAAACACATTTTTAAATGGCAAAAATAAGTAACCAGCACAAACCATTAATTGCCAGACAAGAGTCACAGGTTGGTAACACGATTGTAAAGTCTGTATAAAGGACACCGTGAAAAATGCAGTATTGTGTGGCTCATTTAGCTTACAGCTGTTTTGCATTCTTATCAAGTAGTATTCTGTGTCAAAGAATGACAGTTTTAATTTCCTTTGCTGGTTGCTCAGTTTAGATCACTTTGACGCAGATTATCGCTTTTACAAGAACATGGTCCAGCTGGAGGGCAAACATATCTCCTAATAATTTTTCTTTCCTTTTTTTTTTTTCTGCTGTTCCTTCACTGTGTGCAGCATCAGTGCAAAGCCAGGTTGTATAATTTGGGTTTATAATAGCTAATTCTATATTTTTAGACATTCAGGTGTAAAGTTTGGTCCTTAATTACAGGGCTGTAATTCTAGCTTAATCCAGAAAAAAAGAGTTCATGAGGTAATAAACTAAATGGTGACTGGATTAAGCAGTATCAAGAAAACAATTAAAGCAGGGATTCGACTTCAATGAATCTAGGCATGTATTTCACCTACTGTGTGCATTTAATTGCTGTCTTGAACAAAGGCTGACTGAAGCAGAAGTTTCCCTGACCATGAGCCTAAGCTTACAACTAAGGTAATTACACTGAAGCAACTGGTGCTTCTGTTGTAACAGCTGCTCACCAGAAATCAGGGCAGCAAAATCTGACCAAGCAGCTGTAACAGTCATTCGAACTTCCACACCTGGAAATGGCATCCTCAATAGGGCCCCATCTACAAGGGGATTTTGGTAAAGAACTTCTTTGCTCTGTGCCATCTCAGACCTGACTGTCCCAAAAAGGCCTTGTGCAGCTGAGTTCCAAGATCTACACTGTCCCCTGCCTTCTTGTGCAGGGACAGTGTTCTGCATCCATCATGACTGACAGTGCTTCCCCTGAGAAGTGCTTCCCTTTCCAAGGGAAAAAAAGGACCAACCTGCCAGAGACTGGTGTTTTCCAACAATGTCAATAAAGACTTCAATTTCTCCAATGTAAGCATGAGGTAACACAAGAGAAGCATGGGATGACACATTGGAGGATATATCTGGCACTTGGGATGATGTGACCAAGTGGTGCATGAGAAGGGCAGGTCCCAGTCTATATTCCAAACATAGGCTGTGCATTCCAGTGGTGTGCCTCAGCTATGGGTCCTTGCTACAATGTGCCCTTGGGAAGCCATGAGTACCAGCTGTATTTGGCACAGCTGGTCAGAAAAACAAAGAAAGGCTGTGGCAGAGCATGGCAAAGGTGGTAAACAGAGATGCAAAGGTGGTAAATAGAGATCTTGCTGCAGGTAACTACCAGGTAGGAGCCAAACAAGTCATTACTCAGTGCAGTAGATTGGCTCAATAGAATCAGAGAATCACAGAGTCAATTAGGTGGGAGAAGACCTTTCAGATCATCAAGTTCAATTTATGTCCAAACACCATCCTGTCAACTAGACCATGACACTAAATGCCATATCCAGTCTTTCCTTTAACACCTTCAGGGACAGTGACTCCACCACCTCCCTGGGTAGCCCATTCCAATACCCAATCACTCTTTCTATGAAGAAATTCTTCCCAATTTCCAACCCAAACCTTCCCTGGTGCAGTTTAAGACTATGTCCCCTCCTCCTGTCACTGGTTGCCTGGGAAAAGGGGCCAATCACCACCACGTCCTTTTCTGCTGGGCCACTTTCCAACCACTCTGCCCCTAGCCTGTAATACCTTCATGCCCAGGATTTCTGGTTTCTTAGGCAGTTTGGCCAGGATGTTCATGGTCTAATTTATGTGCCAGAAACTTTACTAAATATCTAATGCTTCAACTTTGCTGGTGAATTGTGACTAAAGCCATTCTCCGGCTCTGAAACTTATATTCACATTATGAAACTATCTCACCTTCTAAACCAGAATGGGTGCTCACAAACTGCCTCTTAGGAAAGGTCATGGATTGGTCTTAACCCCTAAACGATGGCCAGAAACTGTTTTGGAGAGTGATATCTGTCTTAGCCTGAAGTGGGGACACAGATATTCTGATAACACTGAGGTCTGAGTGTCCTCTTTCAGGGACATCCTCTGACAGCCTTCACCATCTTCACTAGTAGAGACACAGGCTGCCATTGGATCATTTAATTCTTTTTTTTTCCCTCAGTGTTTAAACCTCTCCTTCTCCTGAGCAATACTGGCCTCTCCCAACAGTGAATGAACATCAGGAATACAATTGCCATCTGTAAAAATTATCCCTGCTTGTCAGATGTGTCTGACATCCCTGAGATTGATCCACCACGCAGCCCACAAGAGGTTGGTGACGCTGCCAATGACTGATTCTTCATATAGTTCTTGAACAAAACCTCTCCCTGCCCCTATGGCCTCTCTTCCAAACCGATCCTGTACTTTGCTGCCTCTACACACACCAAGTTAAACCAAACACTTCCCTCTTTGTTCCTCTCTGTAGTGCATCAGCCATGGCCCTTACCTCCCGAGGTGGCACTGGTCTTCGCAAGGCACAGGTAGTCAGGTCCAGCACTGGATTCAAGCTCCTGCAGAGGAGTCCTTGGCATCCTGGAGATAGTACAGCTTTCCTTTCGCTGTTTTTTGGGTGTGCTGCAGTAGCACTGCCTTCAAGTTACATTGCATCCTCCACTAAGACAGACAAGCCACAGCCAGATTGTCCACCAGAAAAGGTAGATCCGATAAGGTAAAACCTTTGGGATCCAAAACAGGAGATAGGCGCAGAAACCATACTGCAGGAGATAGATCCAAAGAACTGAGTGACTGAGTGCTCCGAAAGCTGAAAGGAGATATTAGAAGGCCTAATAGAAAGGATGTATTCAAGAGATGATTCTCATCGACCAGAGAGTTCAGAACAGAATGCAGAGCAAATTTTCAGCCACTCAGTATCAATCCTACCAACTATAGCTGTAGCAAGAACGACAGTGTGTCCTGACAGGCAATATGTGCAATATAAAGACATTATCAGAGGCAAAGATCTGCAGCTGATTGAGGTTATTGCTTGTGAGACAGTTACTCTTTTTTGACTATAGTGGAAAAGGGAAACTTGAGAGTGAGAGAAGTGAAAGAAAATATCTGAGAATCCCTCTTCCATACAAGCACAGACACGTTTCGGTTTTCACTTGGCCTCTCTTGCTAAGCTATCTTGCCAACACTTCTCTGTTGTCACATCCTTGGGTTTCAGGCAATACAACCTAAAGTGGGTGATATTTTCCACAGAATGACACATCTTCCTTCAGCAAACGAGCAACTGCAGCCCTTGAGTCACTGGGGAGAAGCCTGCCCATCCACTGATGTCTGCCTCTGGGCTATGAATACAGGGCATTTCCAAACAATTAGAAATGTTTTTTTTTTCCCTGGGGAGGTTTTGCTTTCAATTCTCAGACCTGTGTCCCTGCCCATGGCTGTGCTGGGAGAGCAGGGCATCTGCCACCCCAGCAAGCAACCCCTGTACATGCTCACACACAGGTGATGTGTGCAGAGCTCCCAGTACAGGCTGAGAGCAGCAATACTGGTGTGTGTGCTGCCAGCAGCCTGCTGAGCCACCCGGGCCCCAGGATGGGCACCTGAGAGGCAGCACACTGCAGGACACCAGAAATGGATGGCTCTTGGCACAAGGCTGAAACAGTGCAAAATCAGGGAAAAGCTGCAAGGAGAGGATGCAGAACCATACATATCTTGCATATACAGTTGTCCTGCACCTCATAGAGGCCAAGACTTGCTTGCCCATAAAAGGAGAACTGTGTCATGAGTCAGTGAAGGTTTATAACTATATTTTGGATCCAAAGCTTAGGGTAAGCTGAGCCTTAGTGCATCTTTAGCATCAGAAACAACAGTTGTAGCTCAATCCAATTACCAAAAGCATAATACATTTTTCCTTTCAGATTAAAAAAACCCCAATTAATAAGATATAATTTCACATAAAAATATCTTCTAAATTACTCATGTTTCCCCTTGTATGTTTATTTTCTGCCTGCTACTTCAATGCAAAAAAAAAAAAAAAAAAAAAAGTCATTACAAAATATTTTCCTGGGCATCCAATTATAATATTTCCAATTAGTTCAGTATTAGCCCAGTCCTTGTACATCTGTTTCTGTGTTAATAGCATGTCTAACAGACTAAAAGACAAATTACCTGCATTTATTTCAGTGGAATGACAGTGGTAAAAAACTGAGTTACAAACAAGAAATGGATCTTTCCTGCTGGTGTCAGGGATGGTTAGGCCTGAAGAAACAACTGCCTCTTTCTCCTAGAGATGGTCCTACCAGCTCACATAGGTTTACTGGGGAAGATGAGGAGTTAGAGAGAGAGGGCTGAGTCAATATGTTGTTGCTTATTCTGTCTAGACTAGAGTCCCATCTTTTGTAAGCTCTGTAATTCCACCATGCAAAAATAAAAGCCAGGCCAACTTGCTTCCCCACTTAATTTCACTTTCTAAATTATTTAGAAGAGGCTGAACTATTGGACCTACAAAGGAAAATCAATTTTGCAGAACTCTTTATCAAATCTGGACATCTCCTGACCTCATCTCTCTCCTTCTTCACTTTAATTCTCTTTTGATTCTTTCCTTTAACCTCCACTCTTTTTCTATATCCTAATTCTGCCTTTCCACCCACTCCTTTTTATATCTGAATTCTGCTTCAGCTGTACTCTTTTTTAGTGAAGAATTAGATTTTTTTGCAGTTCTCATCACCTTCTTTTTTTTTTTTTCATTATTTGGCCATTCTCTGCTCTCCAGTAAAGTACCCTGAATCTTGTGGAAACTATGTTAAGGATGCGAGTGATAAAGACAAGCAATAAATAATTTGCCAAGTTCTTCATCAAAAATGTTCATTGCTGCTGCTAAGCTGTGAGACCCAAAAGGGATAGCAAGACATGTTCTGTCTTGTCCCTTCATGTCTTCCCTGTAAGGCTCACAGCCTGGAAAGAACACTGTCCTCAGGTCTCTTTTCTGCCCAGCATCTACATGTACAAAGCAATCCTGTTCCAAAGCTCTGCCTTTACAGCATTTTGGGTTTTAAGGACTTTTCCTTTCTTTCCTTTTGCTTCTTACTCATGTGTTGAGGAAGGTATCTGGGAACTTTTTTTTTTTCTAATGAAGCATGGGATCATTCAGGTAGAAGGCACCCCTGGAGGCCACCTAGGCCATCCCCTTACTAAAATATTAATTCTGAAGTAGGATCAAGATGCTAAATGTCTTATTCAGTCAAATTTCATACACCTCCAAGGATGGAGATTCAGCAGCCTCTGGGCTCAAGTTCCAGTGCTTGACCAGTCCCACTGTATAACACTTTTCTGGTTAGAAAATTTGTTCCCTGGTTAGGTAGCACTTTCTCACTTGAAAGACACATTTCTGTTCAAGGCTAGATTAGTCCCATCTGTTTGTTGGCATCCTCTCTGGTACTTATACTGCTAATAAAAAGCTGTCTTGGTCCTCTCTGAGGCTTTGTTTTGCTAGACTAAACACAATATCCATTTCCCACTTCCTTTCCAGCACAAAGTCCTCTATCCCGCTGTCCACTATGGGCACCCTTCAGTTAAAGTTCATGTTTGAAAGTTCATTGCTCTATGTTTGACACACAGTAATCACAAGCATATGCAAAACTGAAGGGAAATCTCACTAATATCTTTGAATTAGAGCAGTGAGATTGTCCCTTTTCTGTGGGTATACCTCACCAGACTGCTGTAAGATCACCTTAGCAGCACACCTGCATAGACACCAGCACCCTTCCATTCCGCAGCTATTTCCATGTAGCATATTTGCTGCCATTACAGCACCCAGCTCATTAATTCCTTGCTCACCATCTGCTCACTCAGCAGTGTTCTCCCTTTTAGCCAGATCCATGCACACCTAATGCCTGTTTCTCCCAGCTCCCTAATCACTGCATTCCACAAGACTCCATGAAAAGGCTTAATTGACATTCCCAAGAAGGGAACATGCTTCCTTTGTGTAGGAAATAGTTTCTCAATGAGTATATTGGGCTGACACAATCCAACATTGCAAAGTCATGTTTCATTTTATCCAGTTTGCCTCCCAACCTCCACTTGCCTTTCATTCAAAGTTTTCCGAAGAGCTTTGCATACTATTGCATCCAACCACTTAAGATTGCCTGGGTCACCTCCTCTCCTCATATTTTTTAACAAAGAGGCTTGGATTTGCTTTTCTTCATATGTGTGTTACTGTCCTTATCTAAGAGGTCTGAAACCAGGAATACTTGCTACCAGACCACTGCTTTCATGTACCAGTCCCTGCTGAATCCAGAGGCACACTTTGCCTCACAAAAATCCAGGAGTTTTCTGGAAGAAAATGATACATTCACTGCATCTTGAACAACAGAAGTGCCAGAAAGAAAATCACAGAATCACAGAATCAGCTGAGCTTGGAAGGGACCCATAAGGATTACTGAGTTCAAATCCTGTCCTTTCACAGCACCATCCTCAAGACATGACACCATGTGCCTGTGAGTGTTGTCCAAACACTTATTGAGCTCTGTCAGGTTGGTGCTGTGACCACTTCCCTGGGGAGCCTGTTCCAGTGCCCAACCACCCTCTGGGTGAAGAACCTTTCCTGATATCCACCCTAAACCTTCTCTGACACAACTTCAGGCCATTCCTTGTTGCTGGTCATCTAAGGGAAGAGATCAGCATCTGCCCCTCCTCTTCCCCTCACAATGAAGTTGTAACTGCAATGAGGTCTCCCATCAATCTCCTTCCTCCAGGCTGAACAGACCAAGTGACCTCAGCTGCTCCTCATATGGGTTCCCATCAAGGCCCATCACCATCTTTGTTGCCCTCCTTTGCCTCTCCAACAGTTTAATATCTTTCTTGTGGCACCCAGAACTGCAGACAGAACTTTAGGTGAGGCCACCCCAGTGCAGAGCAGAGCAGTTCAATCCCCTCCCTTGCCCTGCTGGTGATGCTGTGCCTGCTGCCCCCAGGACATGCTTGGCCCTCCAGGCTGCCAGGGCACTGCTGACTCATATTCAACTTGTCATCAACCAGGACCCCCAGGGCCCTTTCCATGGCACAGCTCTCAGCTTCTCCTTCCCCAGTCTATACACACATCCAGGACTGCCCCATTCCAGGTGCAGAATCCAGAACTTTTCCTCATTGAACTTCATGTGGTTGGTGATTGCCCAGGCCTCTCATTTGTCGAGGTCTCTCTGACGGCCTCCCCGCCTTTGAAGCTCTTCCCAGTTTTGTATCATCTGTGAACTTGCAGTCCTGCATCCAGGTCATTAATGAAGATATTGAAGAGCAGAGGGTCAAGGATGGACCCCAGTGGAACCCCACTAGTGACAGGTCACCAGTCTGATGTGACCCCATTGCCTATAACCCTTTGTGCCTGACCCATGAGCCAGTTGCTCACCCATACCATGATGTGTTTATCCAACTGTGTGCTGGACATTCTTCTCCAGAAGGACGCCATGAGAAACAGTATGGAAAGCTTTACTGAAATCCAAAAGGATTACATCAACTGGCTTCCTTTAATCAGGTGGGTTACTTTGTCATAAAGGAAATCAGGTTTGATAAGGACTTTCCTCTCATGAAGCTGTGCTGGCTATGACTGATAATGAAACAACAGAGATACAAATTTACATATAATTATCCCAAAAGCATGCAACAAGACACAAATTGTGCAGTAATTGGCACTATGTTCATAGCTGTGAAGGCAAAAATTTCTGTATTTCTATTGTCAGAGCTTATCTGTTAGGTTACGGAGATACAAAATGTTGCGATAGCTCTGCAGCTTCATTTCTGGAGTTACTAGCTGGAAAAACAATGATGAGAAGAGGTGAAATAATGAATGAGGAGTTAATCACCAATAGGAGAGATTTCAATTTCCTTCTAATCCCTTTCTTTGCTGAGACATGTCTGATAATCCCCGTTGTATTATCCTTTTCAATCACAATTCCCAGCAAGATAATTACAAGCACTGCTTTTACAATACCCATAGCTAAAATAGTTTTGCAATATGGGGAATATCAACAAGATGCATTTTGTTGGCATTGCCTCAATTTTATTGAACACTTCTTGAAGTGGCAAAACTCTATCCTGTAATATTTAAAGACTCTCCACATAGAAATAGTTTTTTAAACAAGTTGTAATATGATATTCCACATTTAAATAGTTTCACTTTCTAAACTCAAACACAGTTGTAAGTGAAATCCCTGTTCCTCTGTTCAAAACATACTATAAGTGTCCTAATTCTGAAATTTCATCCTAGTCATTTAAACCAGACCCAACTCTTTCATCTGTTTAGTCCTTTACAAAACCTTTATTAAAAAAACACCTAAAACATCACGTAAGAAAAAACGGCCAACAACAATAACCTCAACTTCTGTTGCAGCTCAGTGATAACAACACTTATCTTAAAAGATAAATTTTGTAAGTACTGCTAGTTTTTTACGAAAAAATGGTATCTGTATCACACAAATTTTCAAAAATTAAATTTTTCGGTACTGTAAACTAAATGTAATGAATAAAATGCAAAAGACTGGAAAGCTGGACATCAGCAGAGAGAAATGACACAAACAATGCGTATGTGAAAGGTTATTTGTAATGGGAATGAATTAAATTATTTATGTAAAACTGACTATTTACTATAGCTAAACATGTTGTTTTGTGCCAGGATATTGCATGTTTTTTTCTCCTGGTGCTCTCTTGCTTAGTCTGTGAAGCTTTCATTTATTTTCAGGAAACATTTAACATATTCCTGCCATGCTGCACAAAATTCTGCCTGAGAATAAGATAATTATATCTGCCAGCTCTATGTGTGCTGAGAAAGGTGTGCTGAAGCTAAAGGCTCCAGACAGCATTCCCTAAAAAAAGCTTTGTTGTAGGACAAAGGCCCAGCAGACATCCTCACCTGTCCCACTGCTGTGCGCCCCGCAGCCACCAGCCATGCACACAGGCTGACTCAAACAGGGGCAGAAGTACCTGTTTGCTCTCCTTCCACATCTAAGACTACCCCGTGAAAGGAGCTGGAGAAATCAATACGCTAACAGGGACACTTTAACAATCAGGAATAATTCCAGGCCATGTGAAGTGCCCGAGGTCATTCTCTGGCACCTCTGAGAGCCAACACTAAAACTTACATTAGAGACCATCCCTCTGCCAGAGTTTCCCCACTAAGAGAGGAGTGTGATCACTGTGCTCTCGGTCCCATAGCAGGCACAGGGGCTACTTCTCCTCAGTTTGCGTCTGTAAAACACCCTGTGGAGTTTTCAGCAGCTTTGCTGTGAATCAGCTTGAGGAAGCTGGAACCCAAGGAGTGGGAATGCTCTCCCCTCCCAGAGAGGGAACCCCCTCCAGCATCCGCTCCTTCCTGTTATTCAGTACAGCTGACATACTGTACATCTCACTACACCACAGTGCAGCACAACGCTGTCTGTAGTGGAGGTATGGGACATAGCTGAAAAATCATGCTCCTTTTTTACATCAGGAAGAGGACAGCTGTGCCACTGAGGATGAATTTACAGATGTCAGGAGCTGTGGTTCAGAAAGTCCGTCCCTGTGGCTTCTGAATCATCTGCTTTGTGGCAGCACTTGGTGCCAACCAGGCCCTGTGGCAACGATGGCAGTCCCTCACCCCAGACATTTGTGTTTGAGGTGTAGCATCATCCCCAAGCTCCAGAACAAGGGACATTGTGAGCCAATGGTCCCCTGAAGTAATCACTTACATGTCACCTAACAACCATTCAATTTGTAAATAGCCACCTCATTAAATATGTCCCATTTTACTGCCAAAAAAAACCCATGCTAGACTCTCATTCCTAATTCACTTTGTGGTCAAGACAAAAAAATCTGAGCAGTTATCACAGCTTTCCCACAATTTGGACATGCCAGGAGCCACTCCTGATTTTTTAGAGCATTCATGGATAAAAAGAAATATTTTCTATTTCATGTAAAAAACTTATGATTTACTAAAACCATTCCAGATTACTGAAGGGAAGAAAATGAAAGTGATGAAAAATCTTGCTGATATTTCCTTTGCAAGACTGCAGAGTAGCCTTCACTTGCAGTAGTGTAAGGATGGTTTTCATGTGACCTTTTTCTTCCTGATAAACTGATAATGACAGGCTGCAAATGCTAAAGCAAAAAGCAAAAGTAAAAACACAATAGGAAAGAGCAGAAAGTAGACTAAATATGTCCACTTTGTCTGTCTTTCCTTTTGCATACAAGACAGTGCCAGTTTATAATGAATTCAATAGAAATGCTGCCGTTGAGTTCACCCTCTTACAGTAATTTTACCTTGTCTTTGAGAAAGTTTTAAAACAACTTTCCCTCTCTGTGACACCAATCTTACTCCTCTGAGAAGCAGACATTTTCATTACCTCTGTGACCAATTCCCTGAAATGATTTACAAAAATTTTCTCAATTGGGACACAGTAAGGAAGATATAAAACATGGAACAAAACGTAATGGAATTCCAGAAATGTCAAAGGAGCCTTCCAACCATTTTTTTTCATCATCATCAGAAGCCAGGAAAGCCACCTTTGTTTTCCTGACTGTTTGCAGGCTTTTTATTCTGCAGGTGTTCTCTGCAGACCCAAGAGCACTGGGAGCTCTGATTAAACTGTATGTCCACACATCAGTGCTCCTTTCAACAGCTCTGTTTCCAGGGGTTACCAGCTCATGAAATTGGCCATCTAAAGGGTCTTGCAACCCTATCACATTGCTTTGCAGAAAAAATTGACAGCTATAGACTTACTCATTCAGATGGCAAAGCATGCACTGAAAGTGGTCATGGGTCTGCATGACTCTCTTTGCTCTTTCATCAGGCTAGAGAAGTTTTATCAAAACCAGTGGAGTTACAACAGTTTAAAACATGTGCAATGGCTTTCCACGGGCAAGGGGGTAGAGCTGACCAAAAAGACCACTCAGGGAATAATAATAATAATAATAATAATAATAATAATCATCATCATCATCATCATCATCATCATCATCATCATAATAATAACAATTTGTCCTAAATATTGTAGGGAATTGAAAGCAGGTGAGAGACAAAAGTACTCATGAATTCAAATTGACTTTAGCTAGTAGCTTTGTTTATTAATAAAAAGTGATGACCACATCAATGTCTTAAAACTTTCTCTTTTTTTCATCTGTTTTCGAGTGTGCACTGCTTTGGAGGTGTGAGAGGTGAAAGTTATTTTGAGATGAGGTATTATATTTCTCATGTTCACCAGAAAACCACAATGATTTTTATTATTTATTAGTGATACTGTCCTAGGAGTCAGGCATTGCAGCTTGCTCTATCATACTGACACAAGTGTTCAGGCAGGCAGAGAGTCACTCAGATCACAGACCGGATCTTAATGAAGATTATTAAATTCCTTTGGTAGTTTATTTTCCAGCTAAATCCCTTCCCCAGTCTGACATAACGTCCCAAACACCAGTGCTGACACACATGGGAGGTGGTGAGGAAAAGTGACTCGTGGCAGAAGTCAGACTACAGACTGGCAGCGATACTCTTTTTTGGTAGCATCCTTCCCACATTTATACCCATTTGGTAGCCTGTCCCCACTTCCCAGGAGTTAGGAGGGCTCACTGAAAGAGCTTTAAACCAAATTTGAATAATAAACAAGCCCGGGGGCAGCACACTAATGTATGATTCTATGTTTCTATTCAGTTTGTAACAGCTGTGAAACTACATGCTAAATGTTACACAGAAAGCAGCAGATTTCACTAAATGGTTGTGTGGTACCCAGGCTAAATGGGAGATTTAACATGCAGCTGGTAACAGCAGAGTCTCCATGGAGTGTCTCCTAGATGACTTTTAAAAAAATAGTAGAAAGTCAAATTTTAGAAAGTAGTAATTTGCAAAATGTATAAAATACACAACTTCTCACTAGAAAAATTGCAGACTATTGCAAACAGATCATGAAAACAGTGTGAAATGAAACATAAAAGTCTAATTCACCCTTCCTTAAAAATGCCTGTAATTCTGACAAAGGCCTCTGCTGTCTGTTCATGTTTGCCTATTGTTCCTGCACTCATAGGGAATAAAGACAATACCCCATGTTGCCTTCACATAGGCATGTTTTGAAAGTCTAGGCACTTTCAAAATACTGACAAGTCCAGACAAGAGTATCAGAAAAAAGTAGACCATAAAAATCTCAAGATTTGAGCCTTTGTAAGTAACAATGAAGATCTAAGTAAGAGCAGCAGGGAATGACGATGATGCTGAGCTAAAGTACAAAGGGAGATTCCCAACAAGTTCCCTCTGCACACACCAAAACTGCCATTGTCACACATAGCTGCAGACGTAGAGAAGGGCTGGGTGTAACGTCAGCTCCAGGGAAGGGCTGGGGCAAAGAGGATGGTTTCCTATCACAGCAGCTCAGCTTGACTGCTTCTGGTTTTTATTTTTAACTTCTGGTCTCACACGTAATTTTAACCTCAGCAGGGGAAACAGAGTACATTCTGCATTTTCAACAAGCAATACCAGGGGACTTCACAGTGAGGAGCACCTGACCAGAGCGGGCAGAGCTGTGGTGTTCCCCTGCCAGGCATGCAAAGAGCCCCTGCCAAGGAAGGAGTATGTGAGAACTGGTGGCTTGCATGAGAAACTCTTGCACCAGTACAAAAGAAACTCCAGGCAGAGGAGCTTTTTCCCCTCAGGAAGTAGGTGGGACTCCTGGGTAGCCAGGACCCTTTCCCAGGGAGGATCTGCCACCCAATCATCCTGGGTTTCACCACAGGAACTAGCTCTTCCTTCCAAAAGGCAGCCCATGGAGGAAGTGAAGCCTTCACCTCTGCGTAGGCTTACTCAACAGCTCTGAGGTCAGAATGTCCCTGGAAATCACTTTCTATTTCTGCCCAAGGTCTGAATTTCTTGTTCTACATATTTGAGCAAACTTCCCTTGGAATCTAGGTCAACCCACTGAGGTGGCACAGGCTCCTGATCTTGTCTTTCTGACAAAAAAAAATGGTTCACTTTAAGAGGAGAGATAGAAAAACATCTTGGCCAATATTCTTCTTAGGAGTTGGGAGACTTTCCTGTAAAGGAGTAAATCTGGGTTCATAATCCCTTTAAATAAGGGATATGATTCAACATCTCCCACATCCTGGTTGAGCAATCTAAACAAAAAGCATCAGACCATCTAACCAGCCATCTGAAGGAAAAAATTAGTTGGGCCTAGACCAGTCAAATCCTCTGGTGATGGGATCAAAGTCTTCATGGCTAACCTGGCCCGCAGGATGCTTCTGCTTCAGGAACAGCAGTGGGGGAAGAGTGGATATTATAGATCCAGCACAACCTATTAATCCTATTATAGTGTGCTACATGCAATTAGAAAGCGCCCCTGCTGTGGTAAGTGGGTTCACAAATGCAGTTTACAACAATAAAGGAGATTGCTAGAACTCACCCAGAAGTGAAGAAAAACTCAAATCCCCCAAGTTGCAAGGCACTTTCTGAGTAGTGATACTCACATTTCTCAACAAAATTGTAGGACCAAAGTGGCAAACTCCACAGCAGCTTCACTGTGTCACTACAGGACCCTTGAGCTAGAAAACCTTTAAGAAAGCACACAACATTTATTGAATGTACACAATGCATTTTGGTTTTCCAGTTAACCATCTGCTAAGAGAAACTTCCAACACGCATAAAGTGCTATTGAAAAGCTATCTCCCAAAAGGAATGTACTGAAGCCTTGCACCTCATTCTGACAATGGAGTTACAATACACTGACACTACCCAACTTCTGTTCTCACTACAGAAAGAAACTCCTGCTATCGAGGAAAAACCATAAAAATTTCATTAAGTGACTTGTCTTATGTGTAGGTAATTTACAATGTCACAGAAAGGCAATCACCAGGAAAAGCAGAATGAGAATGCAAGAGAATGCACAATTAAATGTCAAACCAAGCGAGACAATAGTCTGATAATGAGATTATGGGCACAAACACACTGGGCATGAACAAGGGTAAACACAGCTAGGTTTACAGATGTCTCATGGAATGACACATGAACTTTTATTTAAGAGTGAAATAGATCCTCTTTACTGAGGTAAACCAGACTGGTATGCATTCATGAGTGGGATTATAAATATTGACACCCTTCAGTTTCCTTTGGCATTCAGCAAGTTCCTTGGAGGGAAAAAACCCCTTTTGAATCCTTTGTAAAACACAATCTACATTTAATGTACCGTGTTAAAAATGGCAAACAATAAAGATAAATACTTACATAATTCAGTACCTCCTATACAATCAGGCTCTTCACTGTGTTCTCTTTTCAGCTCCCTCATTTTCCCGGGTGACTGAAGTACCTCACTCTTCTCCTTCATCATACAACTTCTTTGAATTTTCATCTTTCGTGCTTAGAAAGTGAGCTCAAAGGGAACTGAGAAGTTCCTTAAACACAAGTGGAACTAACAGTCAATTTTTAAAAACAGAGATTTTCTTTAGAAGTACAGCCCTACAATAATTCAAAACACAATGCTGACAAAATGGGATCCCTGTCAAAACAGTGTGTTGCCCTCATGGGTGATGCTCACAAACAAGTCGGATAACAGCATGCTGCTTATGAAAGACCCAAGGCCATCAGTGTATTTCTAACTTGGCCAGGTCTCTGCTCTGGTGTCTCATGCAGCCCTATAAGGGGCACCATCACCCCCACCAGGCACAGCATGCCCTGATGGAGACAAAGCAACAGCTACCTTCCTTCCATGAGAAAAATCTGTCGAATTGCTTCCTTCCTTATCAGTGCAGCCACAGCAGCAAAGTGCTCCTAGTGCAAATCTGGTTTCACTGTCAAGTGTCTCAATTTTCCCATTCCAGCATTAAAATGCCTGCAATCATTTTGACTTGAAGGTCATGTGTCTATTTAGAATTATATGTGTTTTGTAAAGTTCAGATATTCCCCAAGAATAGTCATATTTAGGACCTCTTTCACCTAAGACTGCACAGCTGGAAGTTGTCTGCTGGAAGGTGTCTAGAGAAGATCATGGCATTATTTATCTTCTCAAAATTAAGCAGATAATGCTGAAAACCAGGGCATAATTTAAAGGTAAGTAACAACTTTTCCTCTTAACCTCTGATTTAGCTTAAGGAAAGGAAATTAATGGTATTTGCATATGATGCACTCAAGAAAAAAAATTCAAGTCTTACTACACATCTTAATCTTGTTTAAAAATGATGCAAGTCTTCCTTTAGGAAAGAAAAATGAGCAATTCCCCAAGTTTTTCACCAAAAAATCCCCAAGCAACTCTGTAGTTACCTGGCAAACAACCAACAGAGAAGAAAAGAACTTGCAAAGCCACAAAAGCGACATCCCATTAGTCAAGTGCACCAGCACTCTTTGGTGACATGCAGCTTGTCAAAGCAATGTTTGCTTATGAGAAACATGAACACAGGGTATTACTGACCTGTTCAACCTGTTCACTTCAAATACAGCACAGGGCAGCTTGGTTTAACGTTACAAAGAACTCCGACACTCTTTACAAGAGCTGTAGGAATTCAAGTTCCCTCATTACAAGCTTTGAGGAATTCAACAAAAATATGTCAGGGGAACCAGACCTCAGCTTTTCTCCTCATTCAAAATATTTGAAAGTTATTTGCTTAGTGATTGTCATGATCCCACTTGAATGGTCTTCTGACAATTGGCATTTTTTTCTACACATGATCTATCACTTTATAGAAGAGCACCACATTTTCAGTTGTATTTCTCCCCTTGCTACCAACAGTACTATTTTAAGACACAATCCCCAAATAAACATTACAGGTTTTCTTACTACGGGAAAATACTGGCAATTATTAGGAAGAAAAAGACAGTCAAACCAAACACACAAATCAGAGTTGAACTTACTGCAACCCTAGTAATTCTACTTTACTGACAGATCTTACTTTTCCATCTAGGAATGCAATTTATGTTGACTCAGCATTCAGCAAGCAAGGTCTGCTGCTGCTGCCAGTGGCACTGGGTTTTGCCTTGGCACATGATGAGCTCCTTTCAGGCATGTCCCTGATGGCTGACAGAAGAGGGGAGACAAGCTTTGACCATGACAGCTCTGCAGTTTGTTGAATTCTTCAGTGGCAATAGCACTTCCATGCTGGTGTCACCCACCTCTCCTGAAAACAGGCTCCTCTCTGCAAATCTCCCAGGTTTATCAGGAGCAAAAGTGGCATGGGATTGCTCCCAGGCAGAACAATTCTAGAAGAAGGAAAACCTTTTCCAGAATTGGTCAGTGAGTTGCACATTGATCCTAGAAAACACACATGGGATGATCCTGGATTGGCTACAAACCAACCCTTGAGCGGAACTGGGAACAGTTTTCACATGTGACAATCTGAGAGTCTTTTACAACATTCAGAACTTTTAAAACATTCAGAACTGGTCCCTCTGCTCCTCCAGAAAAGTGCAGTAGTAGTAGTGCTCATTTCTCAAACAGAAGAAAAAGCTTGTTGAACGCTGAGAATTTCTGAAATCCCACCTTAGGAAGTTTTTACATGCCAGGATGCAGCCGTCTTGCTGACAGTATAAATGAAAAGAAAAAGAAATAACTTGTACAGTGAAACAAAGTGCAACAGAAATAAAAGGATGCAAGAACACAGTATTAAAGATGCTATGCAGGAAAAAAATTCCTTGGTTATCTGGAAACTATGCCTTAGAGTCTCAGTAATACTACTCCTACATTTTAAATACCAAGCTGATCTGTAGGTAACTCATGAGCAAGTGCTGTTTATTTGGGGCTTACTAAATTTTGAACAACGTGACTACTGATGAATCAGTGTAATTCAGTGTAGTACAGTGCAGATTAATTAGTAATACAGTGAGGACCTCCTTTAAATCCTCCCCAAAATCTGACCATTATTATAGATAGATCAGTGTAAAAGTATTTCTTCAAAGTACAGTACCAATTAAATAAGTGATTTTCCATAAGAAACTGTCCAGAGCAATAGAAGAAGTATTTTAATGCTATTGTGTAAATTCCAGCTCCTTCTTCCCTTGAATGCTATGCTTTGTCCTAGATTATCAAATGGAGTTTCTGAGGCATTAATGAGCACATTTCACTGGAGCATGTAAGTATACTTTGTACTTCTGAAAAGTCACATGGACATTCACATTAAAAAAGTAAACAAAACTCCAAAATGAGAAAATAGTAACTGAAGGCTTAGAGACTTTTAGATGGGGAACAGTTGGAATTTGCTTTTATTTCACTCTGTAGATGTAACTACACACATCAGTAAGGCTGCATAACAGTGATCAGCACAAAAAAGGTTCTCTGAAAATTGTTAAGGAACAGAGACTTTTATGATAAAATATGAAAATGACAACTCATAAAGTAAGTTTACAAAATTAAGAATTACAGAGCTACAGACAAGACTAAATTACAGAATGCTTGCTGAAAATATTTTATTTAGGAAACACAGCCTTCTACCAAGTTTTCATCATTTTAAGAACAGTATTTTCACTTGAGTTAGGTAAAGGAAAAGTTTGACTGTCTGCAGGAAAACAGCCAATGAGTCGCCCAGCAGCGGAAGGAAATCCCCAAGACATGTACATCCATGTGCTATCACAAGTGGAAAAAGAGGTAGGCATGAGTTCCCTCCCTGATGTATCTGCCTCTGATGGTTATCCAAAAGCAAATACCAGACTTTGAGCTCATCTGGTCTAGCTGCTTTAATCCTTTAGCACATTTCAACTAGATCTTTTCACTGATACTAGTCAAATGCACTGCTAGTGGCATGCTTTCTTCTATGCCTACGGCCACAGTCCTGGTAAGGCAAAGCTGACATTTCAGCAGATACTGTTCTGGCAATATCCCCTCTGCTGCACTCAGGGACCTGGGCAGAGACAGATTGCTGCTGTTGAAAACCGCTCTCTCAGTCTTGCGTTCCAGCTCTAATACCTCTCCACTGGGCAAAATTACTGCAACTGCTTTTCTGCTACTGGCAGAAAGAGCCATTAAATAAAAATCAGTAGTACCCTGCTTCCTTCCTGAGGCTCTCTTTCCAGGCTGTTTGTAGAAAATGAAGAAGTATCTGGGTATTTTTCAGTTTCTGTATTGTCTCTCTCTCTTAACACCTCTCTTATGCCCCATGTTCTTATTCTCCCCACTCTGTACCCTCCTGTTAGCACTTTCCAATGCAGACTCTGGTCTTCCTTATGTGAGAAAACATAACCGATTTCATACTACCAAAAAAAAAAAAAAAAAAAAAAAAAAAAAAGAAAAAAAAAGAAGAAGAAAAAAAAAAAAGCAGTTTGGCCAAAATCAGTTCAAGACATTCCACAAGTTCAGTGTTAGCATGCCTTGCCCAGTTTGACTCAGTCTGCATTCTACAAGATTGACCTCAACAGGCACACTTGCCCTGGGTGAAGAGTCCCTCTGAAAGGTTAAAATGCCTACAACACCTACCAGCTAGGCAGAAAGAGATAAGGCAGCAGATAACAGGGAACTTCGTGGCATTTCCTGCACCTACCCTCCCGTAGGAACTGGCTTTGGTCCATTAAAAGCATTTGATGTATTTAATCCTACCCACATGTAGCTCACCGGTAAAGAGGAAACTTATGACTTGTACTACCCAGCACCTAAACAGGGGCATTTAGCTTCACCCATACAAATAACAAAAATAGTTAAAATACCAAGATATACATAACACAAAATTCATAAAACATTAAACCACGTTAAAATATTAAAATACACGGAAGTATATAGCATATATAAAGTATGTGCGTATATAGGTAGGTACGTATGTATGATTTCCAGGAGTTTCTGGGCGGCTGGAGCTGCCAGGCTCGGAGGTAGCTGGACCGGGGGGCTCCAGCCCCGGCCGGGACCCCTCGGGGCAGGTGAGCCGGCGGTGAGTGCAGGGGGCAGCCCGGCCCTCAAGGAGTTACGGAGCATGATTACTTCATGTTCCCACCGGCCGCTTTCGGCTGCCCCCTCCGGCCCGTTTCACAATCCCGGCTCTCGAGCAGCTCGGTCAAACCGGGCGCGCTCCGTGCACACACCCCCCGTGTTCTCATGCCGGAGTTTCCCAGGCCATGAATAATCTCGAAGCCCCCTCAATAAATACACGTTCAGGGATGCCCAGAGCTCACTCAACCCGCCAGCCTCGCCGACGAGAAGGGCCCGGGGCCGGAGCCGAGAAGAAGCGGCGCTATGAAGTTTCCCCGGGACTGTGGCTGCGACCGTGCCCCCGCCGGCCGCCGCGGGCCGCCCGCCCTCCGCGCCGCGCTGCTGCTGCCACCTCCGCTGCTGCTGCTGCTGCCGCTGCTGCTGCCGCTGGTGCCGCGGGCCGCCGCCACCCCGCTGCCCAGCGCGGACTCCTCGGGGGAGGCCGAGCTGGACGAGGCGCCGGCGCGGCGATCGGCGCTGCCCGACAGCCTGCGGCTGGCTCGGCTGCTGCACGCCCGGGCGGCACAGCTGCAGGAAGAGGTGGGTACGGCCGGACCGCGGGCTCGCACACGCTCACACGGCCGGCTCGGCCGCGGCTGCCTCCTGCCAAGGTGCGACCAAACCTCTTCATGTCTCTCCCCAGATGTGCGAGAAGTTCACCGTCTGCCCGAACAGCATGGAAATGCTCCTCCACAACAACCTCAACCTCCCCAAGGTGACGGAGGAAGATGGGTGTCTGCTCGTCGGCTTCAATGAGGCAAGGAACCTTTCTCGTCTAATCCCGTATACTTGGGGCAGGTTTTGCTCGCTCAAAAGAACTGTGGAAGCTGACCTAAAGATCTGTGCCGGCTTCAGCTGGCTTTGGCCAGACCTCCACCCTACATAAGCATCATCTTCTAACCTGCACACACCATTGAGATCAAGGCATTTTGAACGCTAAGTGACTTTCTCACCTTTCTCTCATTTCAGGATAAATGCTTGAGAAAAATCTCCAGCGGGCTTTATGCATTTCAGACATACCTCAAATATGTACAAGAAACTTTTACTAGTGAAAACCAAAATGTTGAATCGCTATCCTATAGTACAGAGCGCCTGGCACGTATCATAAGGCAGATGGTGAGTTGGTTTTAAATTAATTCTGATATTTTTGGGGGCTCAATACTGATGTGCAGTCAGAAATAGAGGATGCTATGTGAAATAGAGGATGCTATGTTTCAGTTCCTTGAAAAAACAGGTGACAGTTCCTTATGCTCAGCTCTTACCCTCATGACTCAGAGGTTTTACAAAGTTTTGTTTTCTTCACTTAGAGAAACAACTCTTCTTCCTACTTTCTATTGCTACTTCCAAACTGACTAAATGCATCGTTTTAAGAATAAATATATTAAACTGGCTGATAGAAATAAAGATTTCTCAGGGTGCTTGTTTCTAATTGTGCAACTACAATTCAGCCTGTACCTCCTGGTTGGAATGCACTGAGAAGTAGAAGTCAGTAATTTTTTTTAAAAAGCAAGTATACTTTTAACAATATTAGTGATCTTCAAAACTCTCCAAAACAAACTTTTAAGCCAAACTGTATGGTATACTGAGATACCAGTATTGCTGTCAATACACCAGACAGCTCCCTACTGAAAAACACATATTTTGCTTGTAAAAAATCTTCTTTCATAAAAATACCCATTTCTCTTTTGATTTGGTAAACTAAAATGCTATTAATTTCTGACAGAATTTTTTCATGTTCTGGAGAGCTTTGAAAGATCACACTTCAAAAATTCATTCAATCCCTGTAATACTTGTTCCTATTAATAATCCTTAATATGAACACTTCCTTTTGTCTTTGGGGGAAACCATTTGCCTGATTAAAAATCACCCAGGTAAGGACAGCAGAAGTCTTGGGGCACTATTTCCTTCAAGGTAGTTTTTGGCATGTGAAAAGACTATTGTGTGTTTGCCATACCTTTCCTAACATATTTACTTATGACCATGATTCTTTATGTGAAAGGAAGCTGAACCGCTTTTTTTCACACTGTGCTAGCTGAGAACAATAGTCCTAAGACAGCAACTGATTACTGGCTTCCAGCTTGATATACAAGTTTGCAGAAAGTTTGTTTCATAACTGAGACTAGGTTCTTAGGGTTAAGTTTGTGGGGGTTTTGTGAGGGTTTAGGATTTATTTTTTTTTAATCAAAGTAATCAAAACAGGCAGAATTAAACACAGTGATCAAAAGCAAAACCTTTACTTGTAGAAACTATGGAGTTTTTGAGAGAAAGCCTTGATTTTCAGGTTGGAAATTTTTCTTTGTGAGAGAAAAATCTGCTATTTAAGGCAAGGACAGCAAAGCCAGAATCCATCACTTGCGGCTAGATACATCCACCAGCAGTCTAGATATCCAGATACAGACTTCTACAGAGCACAAGGAGCTGGGCATGCAAGTAAAAAGGGGTGTAATCAGAACTCACTCTCAAGTAATCTGGATAGCAAAAATATTTATCTCTTATATTTCACTAAAAAGATGTTCCAGAAGGACATCTGCATGGTTTTTTGTCACTTCTTAGAGGGTAGGAGAGATCCTAAACACAGGATTAAGCAGATACTTGCTAGAACTTTGGACTCCAAATCACCTAAAACAGCTCTATGATTTGGGTGTGTAACTCCTATTTTCAGAAGTCCCACTTCTTGGGACAAGTTCTCCCAAGGCCTTTATGTACTGAGTGCACAGTTCTGTGAGTCAGCAGTAGATAAATAACTCCTTTTACTCATCTTTTAGTTACACTCTCACATATCAGTGAAAGTTGGTGGCACTTAGTCTCACATGTGAATAAATGCCTGGAAAGTAAGAATGAAGCAGCTAAACAAGTCTGACATCTTTTGAAACTGTTAGTCTAGTACAAAATGTGAGAGTACTCCAGTGTCAGCCAACTACCTTATGACTCAGGATGGAGCAGTACAGGTGAGCACAAACCATGATCAGTACGTCCCCACCTAACCAACCACATGACTGCCAGAGAGCAGGAGGGGTGTACTGATCTGCTCAGAGCCTGCTGGACCGCAACGCCCAGAACAAACAGTAGAGCCCAGGAATTCCTACACAGCACTTAGAGCAGGCATCAGCATTACTCACATCTGTCTGCAGAAGCAGGGCTGGAGGGAAGCAGAGGTCCCAGGCAGGGCTGTTGTCAGTACAGAAAGGCTGGACATGCAGCAGGTTGGGAACATACAAACGGATGCTCTCCAACAGGCTCAGTTACAGTGTTTTAACCAAGGCCCCGCCAATATTGTCTTTTTCACAGGTGATCAATCCCAAAGAAGTGATCATCCCAGATGCAGCTACCCAGGAATCCCTTCACACAAAGCTGAAGTCCATTAAAGCCTGGACAGAGAAAATCACCATCCATCTCATCCTCCGAGATTTTACTTCATTTATGGAGAAGACAGTGAGGGCTGTGCGCTATTTGAAAAACACCAGGAGTTTCAGTGTTTGAATGTTTTAGTTCAGGCACAATCCTTTTGTTACATATCTGTCATGTGGCAGATGACAGTGTTGTTCTGTTTTAAGAACCAGAAACAGTAACAATGGTTTGGATCTACATACATTCCCATTTCCTTCTAGGAACTTATTTATTGTATTTAAAATATTTATTAGTTTTTAATATTTCTTATTTATATTTTCAATATTTAGAAATAATTTAAACAAAGGACGTATTTTATTTCATTTCTAATGGTACTATTCAGAATATAAACTTATTTAATATGTATTCAACAAAAAAACCTTTTCAGAACCCAGAAAAATTGCTTTATAACTTATGTTTTTATAAACTTGAGAGATGGTATTTTTGACTTACTTATATTTTTAGAGGAAATAAAAGCTGATTTTTAAAAAAAGCTTGTATAACCGGTGTGAACTTTAAATAAGACTAAAGCACTCTATCATATCCAGGTTTTAATACCTGCAATTATCAGAATAAGCACTTTCAAGAATTTATCTGTATAATTAGGCCAGGTATCTACATAGCACATATGCACACACATACAGACAACTTGATTACCACGTAATTCTTAAAATGGGATACGAAGGAACCAGGTGCACTGAAAATGACACTTAAGAATGAACAAATTCCTGAGAAAGCCATCAATGCTCCTGAGAAACGAATGGACAATTCCCTTGTATTTAATAAGGAACACCCTATAAAACTGTTTGTAATGATCTTCTTACAAGTCAAATAGTATCTTTTAAACAAATAAAGGGGTGAGACAATAACATTAACCACTTTGACATGAATACTATCTTTTGATTAGTTTTATTGGTGTCATCCAGGGGAATTTTCCAAGTTTGGTTAAATATTTCTGGCATCTACCCCAAGAAGTTGAAAAAAAAATCTAGGTTATTTCCTTAAGCAATATAAATCAACATATGGCTGCTGAACAATGCAGCAACAAGCATTTGTCTTTTATATTTCACTAGTATGGACAAGCCACATACCAAGAGTGCATATTCTTGAATACTGTATAGAAAAAACAAAACACAAAACCAACAAACCAGGAACAGGACTTAAGCCTGAGTACCAAACCATTGAAACTTTCCTTGGCTGCATCATCTGCAGCACTGTAGCTTCACAGAACACACAAGAGATGCAGGCAGCAGAAGTCCCTCAAGCTTTGTCCCTAAAATTGGTAAAATATTAATTACCCTCACTTTTTCTTCTGGCACAGTGGGGAAGATGTGGACATGAAAGGCAGGCCTTGGAATGTGGATAAGAATGTCAGTAAACTCTCCTCTTCCTCTGACTGATCTGATTGTCCACATATGCATTCCACCACTTGGGATACCAAAAGAGTGACCAGTCCACCCACTGCTCACATCTCAGATGCTCAAAACAAACCAAACCACTGCTTTGCCCAATATGGTAAAACTGTCATCTCAAGTTGAGCAACATCTGGAGAAGGAATGAGGAGATCTCAAGGAGACCTTTAAAGATGTGGTGAATGGGTTTTCTAAGAGCACATAAGATACTTCTTTAACTGTGCTGGCACATGCTCCAGGAAACAGGAAAGCCTGGTTTAGCTTTTTCACTGCTCACATTCACAGGGATTTTCTTTTAGTGACCATTTGGTTAGAGAACTTTCTGGCCTTTATTATGCCAGTAATAGCTATAAGACCCAAAGTGGATGCCACACTGGACCTAATAACTATGTGAGAACACAGAGACAGGGAAAAAAAAAAAGACTGACCAAAAGGAAAGGCATCTCCCAGTTTTACTTCTCCCAGTAGACAGTGGTTGCCTGAGATCACCATTAGTTACTATGTACACTGCTTCTAAACAAACTCACACTGATCTCCTGAAATGCCAGAAATCGTGTAAGAACTGGAGTGCTGAAATCCCTTGCAACTGACATTCCACCAGCACCCTTTAGCTGATGGCTACCCCAGGCTGTCTGCAATTCTAGTAAACATGTAAATGCTGCCACACTTTAGGGTGCAGAAGATGAGCAAAGACTACCATTTGTTGGGTGGGGAGGTCAACTTTCAAGTCCTTCCTGGAACAAGTGTTATGGCTGATGGTGCCACTGAGCTGCTATTATTTCACCTGTGTGTCCTCCACAGCCACCCACAGTTCTCAGCATTCTTCAGTGCAGCAACTGCCTTGCTGGCCATCAAACTCCTGTCACAGTGGCAACTTCAGGGACTGCTCCCAGGATCAGCACCACTTGCTGAAACCAACACTCACTGGTGCTTCTGGCACATAAATACTCGCAGTGGGGAATTCAGAGGAAGTCAGAGGAGACCTAAAAACTGCTGAGTTTGATACAGGGCCTCTCAGATTAGCCAACTTATCATCCTTTTTCCAGTCTGCTGTGTAGAAAGCATTTTATATCAGTAAACAAAGGCATTCATTTTAGCTATCAGATCAGCACAAACACATAAAAAAACCAGAACAATATTAAAAATGAGCAGTCCTAACTACACTCAGCAACAATACCTCAAAACTTCTATTGAAGAGGGCTCTTCCTAACTAACAGCCAACTCACTGAGCAAAGAAAACTCAAAAAAACAAAACAAAACAAAAAAAAAAAAAAAAAAAAACAAAAACAAACAACAAACCTCTAACACAACTCAAATAAAAAAAGACCCACTAATAATTACCTAATAGGAAATTACCCACTAAAGCAGTATTTTGGCTGCTGCTGTACAGGACCAGCCTCACCCTGCACATCCCAGCTAGCCTGTCCCCACACCTCCATTCATTCTTAGTTGTTAACATCACATTGAGATTTTGGAATGCTTAACAGATAACCAGCTCCCTTCATCCTGATTTTGAATTCCCAAAGAAGGAAGAAGGTAAAGCTATGTTGAAAAGCATGCATACATTACACAGTGTGCAAGAAAAGCCCACAGTATTCAGAAAGTGTTTAAGATGAGAAACAAAATATCCCTAAGAGAGCAGCTGCCATAATACCAGAATGCTGAACAAGAAAGAAAAAAAACCCAAAACAACCCCGCAAAAAATGAAAAAGACAGAATGCACCCTAATGTTAAAGTCATCTATAATAAAAAATTAGGAGGGTTTTTTTTCAGTGATAGTCACTGAAGTACTATTTTTCTACCTTTAAACCACACTTTATTGTGTAAGAAACTTCTAAAAAAAAAAGTGGAAAACATTTCAGCCAGACTGACTTCCCAGGCTGTAGTACCATCCCCTACCCAACACTGGTGTAAACACTAAGTTTGGAAAAAATTTAGAAAGAACTACAACTACTTGAAAGAGACTGCCTGCATCTCTAGTGCCTCCACAGATTTTATTAACAGCTGATGGTGAGATTAGCAAAACCACAGTGATGCTACAAGATATGGAAGAGTTACACCACCAGCAAAGCATGGGACCAGTATCACTTTTCAGCAGTAATGAGCCATTAGGTTGGCTTAGCTTGATGGGAAACTTCCCCTATGTTTGTCACTGTTATTTGTAACTAATAATCTTTTCTAATTTCAGTTTAAAAAATAAAGTGAAGGAAAGGCAAGTATGCAAGTAGTATCCATGAAAGACACCACGGTCAAGAGGTGCTGGCAAATATATATATTTTTTTTTTTTTTTTAATATGTATATATTTCTATAACAACAAACTTTGTGACTAAATCCTTGCTTTTCAAGTCAAATGATTAAGTAACAATTTCTGATCTCTCTCAGTGAATTTCTTTTCTTGATACCCCCTTGTTCCCAAAAAAATGCAACCTCTGCAGGCTTCAACCCTGAAGTACTATTTCCTCAATTAATTACTAGCAAAATCAACCAATTTCTGTAACATAAACATATTTAACTGAGTCCTGGTATATTTTCAAGACTGACTATGGCAGTCATCAGAAAACACTCTACAGAAATTTTGCAGTCTGGATTTCTATTTAGTGACCAGAATTTAAAATTCAATTTTTCCTGAGAAAATCTGTTTTAAAAAACAAACATTCACCTTCAGAATCAAAACACTGAGATTTGATTTGCCCAGCCATATTGTTTTTCACATAGCAGATAAACATTCCCTCCATTTAACCCATCCTCTAAGCCTGAACTAACATAAGCATAACCAAGAAACAATGTATGTAACCCACAAGCTTAACCAAGAAATGGCTATTGCATCACACATCATCATGGAAAAGTATTTAGAAATTGCAATTAAGTGGTTATTTGCAAAAATTAAATTACTCATATGACATTTAACAGGATGTGGTCTCTCCTCCTGTGGTGAAAACAGATGTAATGAGCTTTAATTTCCAAATATCATCAGTATCATCATAGCTTAAATTCCAAGCCTGTAACAAAATGCTTCCAAAAATATCCAAGGTATATATACTTTGATGTAGCAATTTTTCTGATAAAAAACATTATGTCAGATCTCTGTTTCATTTACCACACAATGCAAGAAGATGAGATCTACGCAGCTCTTTGCCACCTACAGCCATTTTGGAAGATAGCTGTACAAAGTAGCAAAGGACAGGTTTTATACTTCACCAACACGGGCCTGTTGCAACAAAATTCTGAACACTGATTTGGTCTGCACAGTTTATGTGTGTTTTATGTGTTTAAATGTTATAGTTCAGCTAACAGGAGCTTTGCTGATGAATTCATCCAAGGAAAAATACAATCACACAGCCTGTTTTATAACTGTGGTGAGACACAATACAGTTACTTTGTACCAGCCGTGTCTACACCAGGAATTTGTAGCAGAATCAAAAACCTGTTAAAAATTCCCTATTACTTTAATTTTGCCTCACAACTGGTCAGGCCTTGAAGAGCTTAAGGAGCACACAAGTAGGTTTCTTTGTGGATTAAATTATTAAGAACAAAATTATACTGAAAGATGGATTTTTTTTTCCCTTTAGTGATGACACTAAACTGACCGTTCTTTTTATACCCTGCTACCAGGAGATCCACAGTCCATACACCAAGACCAAGAAACTCACCAAACTCTCAAGACTCCCTCTCGGTCCATTGCACAATTGGTTGTCACCAGGAACAACAGGCTCCAGTGACAGCTGGCACTTCCCTGACACCAAGGCAATCACAAGCAGACTCCACCTCCACTTTGAAGGCACAAAGCCAAACAATTCCTATCTACAGGTTAAGGTCAATGGGATACCTCAAAGTCAGTACAACCTTCATCAAACACAAAAAGGTGTCAATGATTTTATTTCATATATCTAGACTTTGAGCTCAGCTGTAGAAGTCACAGCCCATTTTCTCAGTAACTACACTCACTGGTTTTATTCCAACACCAAGAGTTCACAGGACTGCACCACAAATGCCTTCACAGAAAAGAACCTGCACTTGGCTGCAGAAGGCACTGATTCAGCGGCAGAGATCATTACAGTCAAGCAGGGAAACTCATATACGTTCTTTTCTAAGCATGTCCCATGTGACAGTAAAATAAAACTTGAGAAAGTTCTACTGGGAGAAAAACTGAAAGGAAAAAAATAATGGATTAAAACACTTGAAATTAGTAACACCCAATTTGTTTCCAGCCTTGACAAACATGAGAGTCCTTCCAACTCACTCCATAGACTTGCCCTCTTCTCCCTTGCACCAGCAAAAAATGCCAGTCTTGCTAAAACTAGCTTATTTCCTGACCATATTTAAGGGAACTAAGATTTTTCACAGGAATTTGTTTAACTTCACAAACCACTGATCTGCTGTTACAAGCACACTCAAGTTTCATGAAAATGACAAAAACTGCAAAGTAACTTCAAAACATCCATACCAAAGATTTCTTAATTTTTAAACCTGAAGAAAAATATCTCCTATTTTTATTTTTTGCAACCTTGTAATTAATTACCAAGACTTAATGATTAATACCTATTCTTTTTTCCCCCAGGGAAGAATATAAATGTTTATTTAAGGAGAGGTTTCATTCATCTTTTAATTACAGAAAGAACACTATGTGGAATGAAAGTCTGGATGTACAAATCAAACATTATACAAACATTATACTACATGCTGGCATTCAATTTAACCTAATTTGAAGGTACTATGAAAGATGTTTTCTCCCCTCAATTCGAAAATCCAAGAGTTCTATGCTAATGACTGAAACATACTTGAATTAGCAGTGAATTACCAAAAATTTCCTATCCGATGTGCTTAAAGTAAGAATTGCATAAGCAATATTTATCCAATAATTCCAAGTTGCAAAAAAACATGAAACACAACTATTTCTAAGACAAACTTTCATGGAGACGTCACAGAACGTGGCCTGTGCTTGACATAGCCATGCTTTTGTCAAACCTTTAATGAAAGAGGAAACACTTCCCTATTTCTCTACCTCTTGCCAAATACTACCATTCTTGGAAAGCAGCCAGAGCAATCATGTGGTGGTTATGACCCACAAACCACATCCCCAAATGCTGGACACACAACAGAGCACATGAAATACACTTCTGCAGGTGTTTGGGTCCATCTACCCACTGCTGCATTTTGGGTATTGTATATCCTTGTGAAATGCAAAATCTGATTGAGAAAAACAAGTTACTTCACACTGAATACTGTATCCCTTAGCACTGAATATGTCAGGTTACTGCATGAAATTCAATAGAAGAAAAATGTTCCTAATCATGATTAAAGCCACTATCAAGTACCAACAGATTATTTCATTACTATTATCATTAGTATCAGTCAAGAAAAAGAATCAAAGTTTTAATTCCCTTCATAATTTAAGACACATGGGCAGTTACATTAATCTCAAGTTACCATAAGAGAAAAGGCACTAGAAAGGCTGCACTAGCAAAGGGAAATACAGCCACAAGAAAATGTTCTGCATTCAGTCCTTGTTCTGTTCCACTGTCAGCAGTCTATCAGCATTAGCCATGCTAGTATTTCATGGCATTTGATTGAGTTATCATGATTAATGGAATTTTAAGGAACACGCTGGCTTGCACTAGCTTTCATAAATGTTTTCACTTTTTTCTTTCCAATTCTTATCTTTCAATTTAAGTTTTCTCCCTTGGCTCATTTCTCTCTATTTTTGCAATCACAGCCCTTAAACATAGTAACATTTTACCATGAATTTTCATGGCAGATTAAAAACTGAGGAATCTCCTATTCTTAAACATTTAATTAATGTAAAAACTGCCTGAAAATTGGGGGGTTATAAAAAAGAAAAAAGCCATGCCAAAATCTACAATACCTTTGTTGTAATGACAATTCAGGGCCAATAAACATTATTTTTTAAAAATCACCACAGATACAAACGACCCTGCACAGTTCTGGAAGGGAGAGAGCAATCTACTCAACACAGCTTCTACCTAACAGAAACCAAGAAGTCGCCTTTTTAGTGCTTGAACTTCAGTGTTAGAAGGGAGAAAACCAACTGAAACCAAAACAACCATGGTCCAAAGAGCAAGACTTCAGCATAAAAATGAAGCATATACCTTGTTTAGTGTACTTGTTTTCTTCCTTCAGTTATACATTAGTAACTTCCTCTTACAGTTAGAGCAATGTATACACATACACACAGAGCACTCAACTCCTGTATTCTCCCACCCCATCCTATATCCCAGAAAACATAGATAGTATTTAAAGGTAAGTTTAGCAGAAAATAATACTTTTTAGTAACTGGCTGTTCTAGAAAACACAAACATACACATCCCTCAATCCTTACTGTATCCACAGATAAAAGAATCCAAGAAGGAGAAAAAGAACCCCAAGTGGATCAGCACAGTAACCAGCCACAGAGGCTTACCAACATTTGGGTAACGAACCTTTGAAGAATACTGAGGTATTTAAAACTTTAGTTCAATTTTCTGGTTACTGTGAAGATAAAGAGGACTCTTTACCCAAAAGACGATCATTAACAGAGATAAGCATGGGGGTTGAATATCACCATATTTTGAAAAAAACAAAAAAAAAAAAAAAAAACCAAAACCCCCACCATGGGTTTCTGTAATAAATAAATTATTATATGATACTTATGCAAAGACTTAAAAACAATGTGCACCCATTCAAATTGTATTTATTTAATTACACCATAATGCAAATAAGTTAGGTCCATATAAACTTCATTTTGTTGTATGTACAACCTATGTCATTAGCAAGCTGATTGAGCCAGCGGGTCTAAGTGTCGGCCTCATCCTCTGGAATGTACGCATCTTCTGACACTCTGTCCATCAGCTGCATCTAGAACAGGACCACCACAGCCTTCATCCCCAAA
The DNA here is from genome assembly GCA_020086605.1 of Lanius collurio. Classification (NCBI taxonomy): domain Eukaryota; kingdom Metazoa; phylum Chordata; class Aves; order Passeriformes; family Laniidae; genus Lanius; species Lanius collurio. The sequence goes on from JACBWW010000012.1 coordinate 4,483,289, forward strand.
GTAGACTGAAAGGGGAGGGGGAGGAAATGAAAGTCAGATTTGCAGCATGTACTTGTCTTTAAATTGGTATTTGTGAAACACAAGTCTGGAGGAACAGCCCTATAAACATAAAGAATAAATGCTAGCTCCCAAAATACTGAAATAATGCCACCTTTAAAGTAAAATTTAAGCCTACAGAGCACCAAATGCTCACAAAAATGAGCATCTGTAAGCTCCAAATTAGACCAAACATCTGCTTGGGGTATCTATGTATATGTATATATATATATACTCTGGTACAAAACATGTATTTTACAATGTACAGATGCACAACAAAAAAAGAAGTCTCAAACTACTAGTGAAGCTAAACACAGAAACACTGTCAGCAAGCAAGCAACTGCAGCAACTTAGTTATTAAGACAACAGAAGATTCTACTGAAATTGTAATATGATCTTACTACTTCTTTTCCCATATTTTCTACTTTTTCTACTGAATCATTGAATCCTAAAAGTGGGATTTCTAGACAATGTAACTGTGTGAAGCTAGAAGAGTTAATCTATGACCCTGCAAACAATACAGTCCATCAATTATTTGTTTTAGGAATATCTGGTCTTGCACAGTAATCAAAGATTTTTCTTGAAAAACAGAAGAACCATCCTTTCTTCAAAACTTTAATTAGTTTGACTCAAGGAAGCCCTTCAATAAAACTCAAATATCACTATGACTTAAGCACGACTAATGCCATAACACTGCAGCACAACAAAGAGCCCAAAAGAAAGAGGCAACATGAGCCAAATGCATTTTGCTTCATGACAGTGACTAATATTGAAGGATATAATACTTTATTTCATGCAACTTTTATGCAGTGCTATTCCCTCATTTGCAAAGGCAGATGGAGGTTGGGTTTTGGTTTAAATTGTGCTAGAAAGCTGAGAAGTGCAGTGCAGAAACTTGCACAAACTAGCTCTATAACAGAGAAGAAGAGCAGCTGGCACGCAAAAGACACAGGAAGTTCCATATCTTAAAAATCATGCAAGATTAAGAGAAAGGCCTTCCCAAGAACTAGAACTTTGCTGACTTGTCATCTGAATCTCCATAGAAACAAAACCCACAACAATTAAAACAAGAAATGGAAGCATCATTCACAACTGCTGCTGGCTGGAGAAAACACCCACACCAGTAACTATCTGCATTGGGCTTGTATGTACATCTGGAACCAATACATACCTCCAGATAGTTGGCTCAGGCATTCCAGGATCTGCACCTCTTTTAAAACCTGAAGTGAAACATACATTACAAACATATATAAAAATAAATAAATATGTGCAGACTCCTACATAGTTAAATCTCTATCAAAATATTCCAGCCCATTAAATTGCAACAAAAAAAGAAAACTACTGAACAGAGAATTGTGATTCGTGAAGCTGTGCAATAACCTGAACAAAAACGGTCATTCTTATGAGGGTTAGAAAGCAAAGAGAATAAATACAAGTGTATACCTTTCTTTTTTTAAGAAGTCTTACCTGCATCTTTACCTGACTTAATATTCAGAGTCTACTAACTGTGTGAGATCAAGGAAGTCATCTGTCCCAGAGATCAATACACACACAAACCCACAGATTTTAAATGTTTTTCTGAAAGCAACCTAGCAGGGCTCTACCAACAGAGCCTGTAACTGGTGTAGAGTGAGCACCTTGAGGCCTAACAGGCTCCCCAATGACATCTGACACAGAACTTAAAAGCAGTATTTCAGTAACAGTTCACTCCATTTAGCATGACAGAATGCTAAATGTTAAATCAATTAAACCTCAAATCTTCTATTCTGACTGGCACTTTCTTGACAAAGTTGCTTACTACTAAAGCTTGCAAACAAACAAGATGTTTTCTAATGCCCAGGGAAATGAAATGAAAGTTAACTACAAAGAGTTCATTTCCAGCCAATGACTCAAAAAAACCAATCTACTCAAGTATATGTATGCTGGGGAAGCAACTGAAGGTTTAGTGCATGAAGTATCTTTGCTCTCTGGACCGTAAAATAAAAGTCTTGAAACAGAATCATGCAATTCAGGCACTGTTCAACACTACTGGCTATCTAGAAGTGAATGTTTCATAAAAAATATATTATTTCTCTTAGAGTAAATAAGTAATTAATGTCATCTTGTCTGAAACACAGGCCACAACGGTTAATGGAAAAACTTCCATTACCTTCACACGCGCTGGATAAGCTCTTTGAAGATAACCTTGAGTGACTTGAGGCTATTAGACATCCTGAGCCGTTCCTTAGCTGCCATAATGTCCAGCAACACAGCTTAAAATTGCAGTCACACTCTGTGCATGTGAATGCTTTTGGCTCCTCCCCTCACCCTCATTATTTTTAAATAAGCAAAACAGGTTTAACAAAACTGCATTGGACTAATTTACTGACTTAAAGCCCAGGGCAGCCACTTCAAAGCATGTTTAAACAAGTACAACAAAACCCCACCAATGACCTCTAATTGCACATTCACATACTGGGCTCCTCGTACATGCCCTGAGCTAGATAGAAAGCCTTTCAGGGAAAGCTACAGGCTCAAATTTTCTGACTATTTCCTTGCCTATGTTTAGTTTAGCATGTATTGTATACACACAGGGGTCACACCCTCCCTCCCAGATTCAAAAGTAATCCCAGCAGAGAAGAGGTTCTTCCAATCCTGCAAACTTTGGGTACATGCCACCTCCAAATAAATGTCTATGGCAATCAAGGTAGCACCTGCACATCCCCTTCCCATCTGCTTATACTTTCATTACTGCAGATAAACTTATAAGAAGGCAACACAGATGTGGAACAGCACACTTATTTTCTGAGAATATGAACCTAAACTAGTTACTAAAATTTCTCACTGCTACATAACAAAAATATACTAGGCACCCTGGTGTTAGTACCACTGTAAATACAGTAAGGTGGTGTTACACAATTTGGAGTAACTTATTTCATGTCCTCTGATGTCACTAAGAACAAAGAGCATCTTTCCCATATCCACAGACACTGCCATGGAAGTAAAATCAAAACAAAACCTCAACAACAAATTAGATCGCAAAACACTGCTGAAATTCCCATCCAAAACTTATTAATTTAAAATAACTGATAAACTAAAAATGGAAATGCAACTAAAGTTCAGATCTAATAATGCTAATTAGTTTTTTTCCACAGTTTTTGAAGTGACTTCTTTTGTTTGTAGTTGTTGAAGCACTTCTGTAATGGCTGAAGAGACCGTTTCCCTGGTTGTTATCTATAAACCACCAAAGCCCTTCATATCAGACACTGCAATCCCCTCAGTTAATTGAAATAACCTATCAGATTTGACTGTAAACACATCAAGCTCCCAGCCCTCCTTCATGTTTGCATGCAATGCAGAGATGCCTGCCTGGGTTAGGTGCTTTTCCCATAAGGCCAAACAGCTTGGGCAGAAAGTAAGCCAGATGAATTGTAGGGATCAGCCTTCCTGGGCTCCCCTGTCATAAAAGGAGTGAATGAAAGTGCCAGGCCTGTGGCACATGTGCCTGTTCTAAGTGGGTCAAGCTCTTTAACAAGGACAGCTGATGGTATACTGTGCTCTAACTCAGCAGGAAAACTTACCGTGTAGTAGTGATGCCTGGCCAGCCTGGTGACAGGAGCAAGCAAAATACATCCCAGGCACCAGGCAAAACATCAAGGCATCCCCTTAACGTTCCAATGCAGCTTGGAAACAGGAGCCACACTATTTTTGGTGGGAGAGAGACTGTGACCTGTGACCTGCTGGAAATTCAACCCCAGCCCTCTAGAGGCTGGCAATACCCTCAGTGCTACAAAGCAGCATTCCCCTCACCACAGACTCCCTCGTGCACAAAGCACAGCCCTGACTTCTACAGCAGGCAGTCACTGACACAGGGTTAAATTGCAGCCCCATTTGTTGTTCAGCTGCTTCAATGCTCTGCCCACTCCGCAGAGGGGCCCTCACAGAGGACTGGCCTCCAGAGAGGAAAAAGGGCAAAAAACTCTTTATTACAGAGCCACAGAATTGCTAGGGTTGAAAGGGACCCCTGGAGATCCCCTAATCGAACCCCTTTGCCAAGGAAGGGTCACTTAGAGCAGGTTACACAGGAACTCATCCAGGTGGGTTTGGAATGTCTCCAGAGAGGGAGACTCCATGACCTCCCTGGGCAGCCTGTTCCAGTGCTCTGCCACCCTCAACGCAAAGAATTTTTTCCTCATGTTGAGGTGAAACTTCTTGTGTTATGGTTTATGGTCACTGCTCCCCATCCTGTTGTTGGGCACCACTTAAGAGGCTGGCATCTGTGTTGGAGGTATTTGTATGCTTTAATAAGATCCCCTTCCAGCCGTCTCTACTCTTCTCTGGACTACACAGGCCCAGCTTCTGCAGTCTCTCCCCATAAGAGAGAAGCTTCAGTCCCTTAATCATCTTCGTGGCCCTGTGCCAGACCCTCTCCAGCAGCTCCTCGTCTTTCCTGTACTGACGAGCCCAGAACTCGACTCAAGATGTGGCCTCGCTAGGGCCGAGTAGAGTGGGAGGATCACACACTACTTTTTTTATAAAGAAAGGGGGAAAAAAACAAACAAAAAACATACAAACACACAAACACAAACCCCAACAATAACAAAAAGCCTCCCCGTCTCGCAGTTCTGCCAAGGGCAACCGCGCCCTCCCTTCCGCACATGCGCGGCGATGGCCGCGGGGGATGGGCGGCGGGGCGGCCCTGCCCGCCCGGGCCCTTCCCTCGGCCCCCCCGCTCCCCGGCAGCGTCCGGACGGGCCGGGGGGCGGAGAGCGGCCATCGGACCCGGCCGCCCCAGACCCGGCCTCGGCAATGGCCGCCGAGGGCCCCCGCGCGTCTCCCGCCCGGCACTGACCGAGATAGAGAACTACGGGGATGAAGCCCCAGCGGATGGCGAACTGGCCGCCCTTGAAGAGCTGCTGTAGCCGCTGCTTGGCCTCCTTGCTAAGCTTCGGCATCCCGGCGGCGGGGCAGAGAGGAAGAGGAGGAGAAGGAGGAGGAGCTCAGCCTCTCCCTCGTAACAGCGCCGTCCGCTGGGCGGGACCCATCGCTGGGTGCGGGGCGGGGACTGGGGCTGGCGGTGCCCTCGGGCGGGCGGGGAAATGGCGGCCGTGGGGTGTCGTGTGGCCGCCTGCCGGCGCCGCAGGCTGAGGGATGGGCAGTGCGATCGGCCCAGCGGGGCCGCGGGGCTCTGAGGGGCCGCGGGGGCTGCAAATACTGTGGGTTTTCCTCGTCCGCCTTGGGTTCTGCCGCACTCTTGTGCTTGTTTCTTCCCCGGAGCTCTCGAGGTGTTGCGCGTGTTACCCTCTGGAGGGTGGGAAGTGCCTTTGGTAAGTGAAGGGTAGAAGTGGAGTGATAAGGTGTTTCTGGAGGAAACTGGAAATGCCTCTTTATAAAGCTGTCCATGAGGCCGTGTCAGGGAAGGTTTAAGCTGGATATCAGAAAAAGGATCTTCACCCAGAGGGTAGTTGGGCACTGGAACAGGCTCCCCGGGGAAATGGTCACAGCATTAACCTGACGGAGTTGAGGAAGTGTTTGGACAATGCTCTCAGGCACATGGTGTGATTCTTGGGGTGTCCTGTGCAGAGCCAGGAGTTTGACTTCGATGATCCTTGACGGTCCCTTTCAACTCAGAATATTCTGTGACCTTTGATACCAGGCTGTGTGATGTATTCAGTCCATGGAAACAAGGAGTTGAGGGAGTGGAAACTTGACTAGAAATACCGGGAGAGACCTTATGCCTGAAAACTGCCAGTATGGCACTTGGAGCTTGTTGTCCTTACAAACCTCAGAGGCTGGATAAGCACAGAGGCACTTACTTTTTTAACTAATAAATGAGTGATCTCTGTCCTTGCAGTGCCCTAACCACCAAGCTACTGTTTGTTTGACACAAATTATGTGACATCTTGCTGCATAGTGTCTGTGCCATTGACTCAACCAGTTACGTCTTGTCATTACCATGTTTTCATTCTTTCTTAGGTAGCTTCCTGCCTTTTGCTGTAATGCCAGATCCAGGCCACGTGTCTTCAGGTTTACTAATGCAGCTGCAGCATTTAACACCATCAGGCTATATCATGTCTGCTACCTAGAGCAAAGTATGTATTCGTTTGCCTGTGGCAGTTACTTGAATTCTGTAGCCATTTTGTCACATTAAGAATAACAGCAGGTCCATGCTTTTTAGAGACAAGGAAAAATTCAGGGATATAATAAATACCACGCAGATATCTTATTGCCTGCTCTGCCATTTCAGCATGATAAGAATAGGAGCTTTTAGTTCACTACTTGTTCTCCAGGTACAGGCAGATAGCAAACTGCAGGCAGCAGGAGGGGTTCTGGCAGCCCAAGGGCTTGCTTTTGCCACAGTCTGTGAATGAAGTGTTGGGGGGTGGAAGAATATTTTGGTGATACCATGGCACAAATGTGCAGTCATGTCACAGAATGCACAGCCTTTCCTGTTGTACACCAGTCCAAGTGCCCTGTGCTTCCATACACGTTAAATGTGGGGTACACCAGTATTTCTTGTCATATGACAAGATTTATATCTGACAAGTAAAGTAGAGGCATAGAGCTTGTGAGTGTCTCCTTTATAAACTGAATAGCTTATCCCTGAGGAAAGGATAGGCACTGCTGCTGTCTGTATTTATGAAGAACATCAGTATGAAGTTAATAGGACTGTGAGCCTATACCTTTCCCAAAAGAATATGCCTTTTGGGGGGAAATTCTAGGAATTCTAATTGGAAATTGAGGGAACAAGTCTTTCTATCCACAAGTTTGTGTTGGATTTCAATTTTTTTGGTATATCACTGTTGTCAAAGTTTTCAAATTAGTACACATAAGTAGAATTGTACAAACATTGAACATAACAAATTTACTCTTCTTCTGAGCCAGTGTAGTGCAAGAGGCATGTTCCTTAATCAGTAATGGCTTGTCATACTCAGAAGAGAGCTCAAATCACTGAACCTGCTTTTTTTACTTGCAGTGAAGAATCTCTTTTCCAGCAGTTTGTATTAAATTGGTTGGGTTTTTTTGTAGATGGAGCCAAGTAGGATCTGTTTGCACACCATGGTTTCTGTTACAGCTTGTTCTTTCTAAACATACAAAACCAACTGTTCATTACAGCGCACAGCTTGTTAATAATTTTTCAAAAATATTGCAATAAAATATGACCCGCTGTAGTGGAATTAAATTCAAAAGGTATTTTCCTTCCTGCAGTTTTAGTGGGATTCAGAAGGTCAAATGTACAAATTGCCTGATCCAAAGGGTTGAACAGCTCTGTCTCCTTTGAGTATTGGTTTAGCAGGGTCACGTGTGACACAGTGCATATAATTATTGTGGGTATTCTAGAGAAAGGATACTCACCAAAGTGTGCTACATGTACCAGATTATTCTCTTCTTCCCTTCACACATTGAGTCAAGGAATAATTTTCAGAGTGCAGAACATTAGCCTTTTTTTCTCATGTCTTCCAATTTGAATGTTTGACTAAAAGCTTGTAGGTTATTTTATTGATTTAACTGCAGAAGCCAGGAAATAAATAGCAGGAAAGTTAGTATTTCTTTGCCTGTTTTCTCACAAACAAAAACAGTGCTAGAAAAGCCCAAAGGTGTGTGTTTGGCATGCAGATAAACCAGTGTTGATTCTGTATAGTTACTGGTCTAGATTTACATTATCTTACATACTGAAGCTGTGAGAGGATGTCTGTAAACTAAGAAAAGTGACTGGAGAAGAGCACTTATTTCATCATAGTACACATCCATGGTCCCATACTGTCCAACATATCATATTTGCAGCAGAAAACCCCAACCAACCAGCCAAGCAACAAAAAAACCCACAAAACCTCCACAACAAAACATAAAACAGTAAATGGTTGTACTGACTCCAGAAGTTTTCCATGCCTTTATATGGCTCCTATGTCATACCTAGTATGTTAGAGCTGAGCAGTCCTTTGGTGATCTACTGACTCAGACAAAGGAGGAAGGAGAGCAGCAGTCATCCTTCCTGCAAGTTCATGGGACAGCACTATTCACATAATTTAAATATTGACGACTAGCCCCTAAAAGCAAAGATGCCTTTGATGGGGCATGAAACAATGAGCTGTTGTGAAGGGAGAAAAGACCTAATACCCAAAGAAATGGGTACCATAAGATGGAGGAGACTCTGCCTGGAGAAGACAGAAGTAGGATTTTATGGGTGTGCTATGAGTATTCATGTTTGAAATTTATTGGGGTCACACCTCCATGAAGTATTTTGTTGGATTTTTTTCTTGTGGCTGATAATGAAGACAAAACCACTTGGAATGGTGTATCCATTAAATAAGAAGAACACGAGCCACAATTGCTGGAGTGACAAATTTAGTGATAGCATAGATGCTGAAAGTTTTTTGTTGCAAAAAACCAAATCTCTTTGAATTTCTTTTGCCTTGTGGCTTCATGTGATCAGCAATAACAATGAAATCAGAAACAAAATTGCAGAGGTTTCAACTGGGACAACAAGAACATGGATCCCTACTGTTCTATTAACTCAGCAGTAATTCTACAAGTGTTTTCACAGCAAATAAATACCACTAATACTCATTGTAAAATGGCCAAATATTTCACTTTTTATGGGTTAAAGAGAATTGAGATTCTTAAAGACATGACTGAATCACTGAACTGTCAGGTTCAGGGAAATAATGTCACTTGGTCAGATGGCTTTAATTTGTCTTTTTGAATGCAAAGGGCCCCTTTCAGATTAAAGAATTCCAGACCTCTAAAGCTTTATTAAAGTTTCATACTTTAGGATTATACCATAAATCAGTATAAATAGCACAAGAACATAAGGAAGAGCTCTTCAGCAGATTTCCACTGCAGGCTGCATCTTTATGATGTCAGTAAAAATGGCAGTATGTTGTTACTAGACATTCTATTTCACTTCATTGTTACGACTAAACTTCCAATTTTTATTGTCACCTAATAATGATGATCCTTCCATTCCATTTTAGTATTCCTATTCATTTAGTCTAATAAATCCCTGCTCCTCTGCAGTACCACTGATTTGGGAAATGCTCCTTTTCATTTCACAAAGACAAGAAAAGACAGAAACAAAGATAAATGGAAACTACTACAGTCAAAATAAAAAAGACTTAGGCTGTCCAATTAGGTCATGTGCAAAATAACCAGAATTAGAAAATGTCTCCTGAATGTTACTGAGACCTAGCTTCCTTGGGGGTGAGTATATTTGAATTCTTGCATTCAGCTTAGTTTCAAAACATGCTTGGAACACAGAGTTGTAACACACATAAAAAATTTCTGTCCGAATTAGAATCTTCTTCATATGGACTTCTGTATGATACTTGTTGGATGTCCTCCAGTCACTGTCTAATAGAGGATATTTCCAAGAAAATATTGCCAGAAGCTGTGCTGGTTTCAGCTGGGGTAGAGTTAATTTTCTTCCCAGTGGCTGGTGTGGGGCTGTGTTTTGGATTTGTGCTGAACAAAGGGTTGATGACACAGAGATGTTTTTGTTATTGCTGAGCAGGGCTTGCACAGAGCCAAGGCCTCTTCTGCTTTTTGTGCTGTAATGATGGTGAGGGGACTGGGGGTGCATGAGAGGCTGGGAGGAGACACAGCCAGAACAGGTGACCCCAACTGACCAAAGGGATATTCCAGACCATGTGGCATCATGCTCAGTGTATGAAGTGGGAGGAAGAAGCAGGAAGGGAGGGATGGATGGAGTGATGATGCTTGTCTTCCCAAGTAACTGTTAGATGTGATGGGGCCCTGCTCTCCTGGAGATGGCTGAACACCTGCCTGCCCATGGGCAGCAGTGAATGAGTTCCTTATTTTGCTTTGCTTGTGTGCACAGCTTTTGCTTTCTCTATTAAACTGTCTTTATCTCAACCCACGAGTTTTCTGGCTTTTACCTTTCCAATTCTCCCCCTGACCCCAGTGTTCGTGAGGCACAGTGAGCGGGCAGTTGTGTGGGGCTTGGCTGCTGGCTGGGGTTAAACCACAACAGATGCCTGTCTAGAAAATTAGTAGAATGATCAGAGAGGCAGGAACAAAAAGCAAAGTGTAGTAAATTTGCATATTCAATGCACTAAATGTACAATTTATTTATTTAAAAAGAAACCAAAACTCAGTGGTAACATGGAGTTATAATCTCATTATTTTCCATTACAGCTTCTGAGGCCAGGGAAGGAGGAACAGCAGTCTGAGGTGAGACAGCATTGAAAGAACCTCATCAAATGCTTTTAGAGACCTCTGAGAAGAACTGTTGATGTGCCTAAAAATTGAATATTACCTGCTTCACAACTGCAGTGTTGTGAAGTATGACTTTCCCATTCTCCCCAACTTTACTTAATAATGAAAATTAAGTGTTACTTTTAGAGATACTGCTGCTCTTTACCTTAGAAGGCTTTTCTACAGACACAGCAGTTCTTCAATGCATGTTTTTATGATTGCAGTACTTGGCCAAGGATGAAAACAATAATCTGATTCCTTACATACTTTCAATGATACGCAAAAATCTGATGAACTAAAGGATTTTCTGAGGCCAAAACTAATGCCCATATTTACTCATTTGTTGTTTTTAAATTAAGCTATTTTTTAGCAGCTGAGCAGCAAAGGATTTGGTAACTAGGAAGATTTTCCTCTAATGATATTTTAATATATTTTCTTTGTCAACAGACCTCAAATAGATTTTTGTTGCTGAAAAATATTTTGTTTTAACAGCTCACATCTATAAAGATTTTAAAGGACTTAAAAGATGCTTATTTTAGGCAAATTTTTACTATGATTTAAACAAGATGAGGAAAACAGTGAATATATTCTGATTTTCAAAAGTCTTTGCTTGTATACTTGCCTTTTTACAATTCCAACCTTAGTAAATTTATTGTGGTGAAACAACCATGAAACTGATAATGTGAGTCTTTGCAGTCAGTTGACAGCATTGCATGTGAAAATGAAATATTTCTGTCTGATGCAGAACATAGAATTGCAGCATTTGAAAAATAATAATTGTAACTATAAGTCATATTCCACTTTCTCTCTTCAATGAGTATTGTAATAGTTTTCCTTAGCATCCAACTACAAAAAATAAACATGCTGCTGAAACAATTTTTTCTGACAGTGAAATATTTGAAAATATAACTGATTGATGCACAGCACTTGCTTCACTGATTTACTGCTGAGCTTTTGGATGCACACTCAGATTTTGTATATAACAGATAAATGTATACAACAAGCTACTAATTAACTCTGGTTATAAGCTAAGAGAAAACATGTAGTAAAGCTAAAAGAAGAACCTCTGAGTTGAAATATGCCAGGTGGATCTGAAACAGGTCTATGTGGCTTTTTTGCCAGTTTGTTCTAGGTTTTGACTTAAGTCCCAGTTAAATAAATTATATGTAGCTTCAGTTATTGTGTATCTCCTTAAGTATTCTTTTTTGTTGTATCTTTCAAAACAAGTAGGGTGTTTGTTGAAACTAAGATTTTTTTCAAAGTGTAAATTAAAGTTTAATTTAGTATAGCTTTAATTTCAATAGAATTTGAAGCATAGCATAGTCTAGGTTTTAGTGTTGTAATTATAATAGTTCTTAACAATTTGCAATACAAACTGCAGAGTCCAGAGCATAAAAGGAAAGGTAAAAAAATGTGTATTTTTAGATCTTGAATAAGATTGCCCAGTCAACAAAAAAAATGTGTCATGTATATGTACAAACTGAATAATTCATAGTATATCTAAGCGTAGAACTAATTATTTAGTTAAACTGAACATCAGTGTGAATTTATCTTCATTTTTCCCTTTGGGTGAATTGACTTGAGAAACTTAAGGACAAACCTTTTGTCATATTCCGAATTCAGCACAGCCTTGCCATGACCACCAAGGTGAGGAGCAGGTTACACCAGCTCTGGCCAAGCCCCTTCAGGCTGTGCTGCCTGAGCTTCCTGCTGAAGGTGACACCGCAGCAAGAGCTGCCTTTCAGACTTTGGAAATTCAACCAGTATGGACAAAAGTATCAACACTTATGTCTATCTTTACTTTTTGCATTTCAGTAGTTCAGATTTCACTGAAAATTCTTTGAGATATTCAGCACATGGAAGATTAGAATCACTAATTTAGTATTGTAATGAGGAGTAATTAAGGCCTTTCCTAGATACCAGAAGGCAATCAAGGAAAGCTCTTCCTTTCCAAGTCTCATCTGGTGCTATCAAGATTAAATGAAGTGTAACTCATGGTTAGTAAAGTTTTTACTATTCTATTAAAATAAAATTTAGTCTCTTAAAATGCTTCCCTTTTGCCTTTCATGCATAATTTCTGTCCATACATTGTCTATTTTAGTGTATTCATATGCCATATTTAGCCCAGAGAAACATTTTTATATTTTACTAACTTCAAAACATTGTCAAGTAGACACACAAGTGTGTCTTCTCTATATATTGACAGCCTGATTCACATGCCTGTAAGTTCATCTAAGACTCTTTCCACTATTGCCCAGAAAACAAATGATCTTTCAGGGAAATACCTATCAGTGTTTCAATCAATGCTGCTGCTTTTCAGTTAGGATTATTAAAAATCTCAAACCTTAATCTCCTAGAAGTCCAGAACAACTGCATTTTAGTCATTTTAGATGCTGGATTTTTTGAAGTCGAGTTTAGGAGGGTGATTTGTAGCAGTAGGTACTAGAGTGATTAATAAAATTTCAGTAGTTTTTTCTGTAGCTTCCTGCCTAGAGGAAAAAAAAAAAAAAGAAGAAATAAATATCAACAAACAAACAAAAAACTGACCCCAAACCCATAATGGCAGATTAGTTGTGTGCCTTTCACTTCTTCTTGTAAAATGCTAATGGACTCCTAAAGGTTTCATTTTTGAATGAGAAACATATAAGCAAGAATTTTAGCAGATGCAGAGGACATTCAAGGAACTTGTGTAAGTTCCTTATGTTCTGCTTTATAAAGTCCGTTAGGCACATTTGGCACAAGCTGTGAATCTGACCCTGATTTCCAAGCATTTAAATGGTCCAAGTAAAATGCCATTCTGTAATATTTTTATTTTTTCACTTTTTTTCAAGTGTATATTAAGTACACATCTGAAGAAGCAATATTGTGCTCCTTTATTTTAGATTTAGGTAGCAGTCACAAGAGATTAAATGCTGTTATGTGTAACGAAGCACGAAGATGACAAGATACATAAACCAGAGGCTTTTCAGCTCAATCACATCATTCAGCCCATAATGATACAGTTTTTGTATTTCAGACACCAATGTCACCTTAGGGTTGGAATCACTCTAGATGAATCTGTGTAAGTATAAATTAGATAGTTCCCCACACCCCAATTACCTTCCTATTTTAAAAATAGAAAGGAAAATGAATCGCCCTGAGTTAAGAGATGAGTTATTTGTGTGTGGTATTTGTGATGGAAAATTCTTTCTAAAATAAACACAGTAGTAAAGGGTCTGCTTTTTTCCTCTCATATTTTAAGGGGACAGGCTGCTTTTAGTGACAGAGTACTTGACTGGACTAATCCTGGTCTCTTTTAGGGCATTAGTACTTGACTAATACATATAGCACTATCTATTAGAGTCATTAATTGTATCAAGCAAAATATTTTTTCTGTAGTTTTTTATTAAATTTCTTTAAAGACAAATGCAGAATGTTACTTCCCATGTTGTAGTTTAGTTCCAGCAACTCTAATGTGAATGATATGGTGATGAACTTCTGAAATCCTGAAGAGCATAAATCTGATAGGGAGCCTAGATGGGACTTAAAAAAAAAGAATTACAAATCATTCAACTACTATTACAAATTTTTTGTAAATGCTGAATAAGGATGTCAGTTAATAAATGTATCAGCCTCTATTAATTTAATTCTTTCACTTCATTACAGAAAGACACTGTTGATCCAAAATTTATTAGCAGTGTTCTGCTAAAGCCAGCGGAGGGCAGACTTGAATTGGAAACCCTTTTTTGCTACTGCAGTTGCTTGAACTTAAAATATCAGATAGTCCCTTGAGCTCAAAGTCTCATCACTTCGCTACTATTCTAATTACACTTACGCTGGATGAAAGCTTCTTTGCAGTTACTGTTTGACAAAATGAATGTATTGCGAATATTTAAATAAAGATGTTAATATGAGTGTGAGTAAGTGTGTATTAGCAGCTGTGTTACTCATCGGGGATAATCCACACTGCTTAATCATTAACCATGCACATCTTAAAATGTTTTTTAAAAGCTAGTGAATATAATTATCCTCATTTTACAGATGAAGAAACTGAGGAATAGAGTGGTAACCTTGCAGATTACCCATTTGGGTGACTTACAGAAACAAGAACAAAATCCAGATTTCTGAGATCTAATCCAGTGCTTTGCACACATAAACTATTTTAACTCTTGCAAAAAATATGGAAATTATTGCTAGCAGCCCAAATTGTGGAGACTCTGGAGCTTACACTGATGAAATAGCTGGCAACCTGACAGTCAGGTTGTGGATCTTTAGAAGAATATTCTTCCCAAGAAGATGGGGGGCAGTCAGATTAAATGCCTGAAGATCTGCTTTAAAGTAGTATTTTATTATTAAAACAAGTACTCTGCAGTTTTAGGCATATTTGTTAATCATTAAGTAAGTTAGGCTGTAGTCTTTCCCAAACCTTTATGATAGCCTGTGTCTGACTCTTGTTATGTGTAATGTGTTGTCTTCACACATTTTTAAATGCAGTGTGAAGGTTTGTAACAATATGTTATACAAGAGGCCACTTTAGGCTTCTTGGTGATTTCTTTTAGTACCTCCTGTAATTGTACACCTCTCAAAGAGTTGTCACCTCCAAATAGTCATCACTTTTCATAATTCACAGAGGCCTGAATATGCAATTATCTCAAAAGGGAAAAGGGTTATTTGCTTTTTTGCAGAACATTAACTCTCCTTAAAATAACCACTAATTGAAGGCATTTGTATACAGGCTCATTTTATAGTGAACCACTGGATGCCTTAGCTCAAGAAGAAGCAAGAAAGATAACTATTCAATTAACTGAAACTGCTGCTTTGAGAAATGTGGTTTCCAGTGTCAAACTTATTTTATTCCTCCCTAATTATATATTGCTGAAAACCGTTATTAGGGGAAAATAAGTCTGAGGTTTGGGGCTATGACAGGTTTGGCTTTCTGTAAGCTTCACAGGCTTACACCTCTACCTCCATAATGATCTTCTCTTTCTCTAAACCTAGATGGTGTATATTTTTTTTGTGCCCAAATTTCCCTTTTATTTGTAATATAGGTGTGAAATGTTCAAAAAATTAGTGATTTAAGAGCAGTTAAGATGTTAGTACCTCAAAAACACATCATTGTTATGTACAGTTCTGTTTGTTGTGCTGAGCAGGCCCAACTGAGTTACAGAGGAAGTTACAGATAACACGAAGTAACTGTGTTAGAGCAGCAGCTGTTTCTATAGGCAGATTGGCCAAAAGCTTGTCCCTATATTTCCTTACATGGAAACAAAGGGATAGATGTATGTACTGTCTGAATAGAGAACATGATGTTGTTGTGTGCCTGTGGGGGGAAAAAAAAAAAAAAAAAAGTAGTATTTTATTGGGAAATTGAACTTAGTTCTGGATTTTAAAAAAATTGGATTATGCCATGTATAAAACTTGTATTTGATCAAGATCAGTTGCCCTGGTAATGTTCCTTCAGAGGCAAGAGTTTTAATGACAGGGAAAAGATACATCTGTGGAATTCAAAGCCTGCTGCTGTCAAGTGGCCAGGACCCTTAAATGTGTGTTGAAGTGTCCTTCTCTTAGTAAATCAAAAATGTTTATACTTACTTACTTACAAGTAGTAGAAGAACACCAGCAATTGCTTCCATGTTTAGAGTTCTGCGGAGTCTGCTACCTCTGAGCAGACTCCACTTAAAGGTCTTTGGAATTACTAATTGCTAACCTCATTCTTGACATACTTCAGCCTCGAACAGGCTGCTGCAACTTCTGTTACACCTTCTGGGATTCTATCTATAGCAATTGCTTTCTCTCCCCAGTTGGCTCCAAGCCAGAAATATATCCATTTGCACAAATGCTTCTTAACCTTGTTCACATTGGGGGCTGCTGGGGAGGGCTGTTTATATTTTTCTTCTTTCTGCTTCTCTGGTTGGGGGATGCTTTTATAGTAAATTCAGTTTGCTGTATAATGGACCAGTGGTAACAATGCCTTTTATAAAGTTTGTTTCACTTTAAGTGTACTGAATAAAACTGTTTTCCCATGGTCATTTCATGGGCATTACTGTAACATAGGAGTCCTAGGAAAACACATTTAATCAATTTTCTGAAAAGGTTGTATTCTTCCTTCTCAGTAGGGCATACTCAGTTGACAGAGAAAGCCTTCAGCACTTGCAGAGTAACCAGCACTTTTGAAGGCTAAAGAAAATACTAAGGCACAAACATTTCTCACCAGCTCCCTGGCAGGTTCTGGTGTCCTTGTCATGAAGGAATTGGTTTATAACTGACAGGGAAGATTGTGCTTACCACAGGAATGCTATTAGTACCCAAACTAGCTTGTTTTCATTCTGAAAATCCTGCAGCTCACACACATCTGTGTACAGCATCCAGCTGTGGGGTCCTCAGTGCAGGAAGGACATGAACCTGTTGGAGCAAGTCCAGAGGAGTCCACCAAGATAATTTACAGGGATGGAACACAGCTCCTGCAAGGAAAGATTGAGAGAATTGGGATTGTTCAGCCTGGAGAAGAGAAGGCTTCAGGGTGACCTAATGGTGGCCTTTCAGCACCTGAAGGGAGCCTAGAAGAAAGATGGAGAGGGACTTAGTACAAGAGCATGCAGTGACAGGACAAGAGGGAATGGATTCAAAATGACAGCGTAGGCTTACATCAGATATTAGGAAAAAATTCTTTGCTGTGAGGGTGGTGAGGCACTGGAGTAGTTTGCCCAGAGAAGTTGTGGATGCCCCCTCCCTGGAAGTGTTAAAGGCCAGGTTGGATGGGGCTCTGAGTAACCTGGTCTAGTGAAAAGTGTCCCTGGCCATGGCAGTGGGGTTGGAACGAGATGATCTCTTAAGGTTCCTTTCTACCCAGGCCATTCTATGATTCTATGTACATGTGTATAGACACGCATTATTTGTATACAAGTGTACATAATACTGCAGGTTTATCAGAATTATTTGAAAATGAGCCAGCTTGGATATCAATACCAGCACCATTTCAGAGGATATATGTATAGACACATATAGCAAACTTCAGCTGCCACATGGAAGTCCTCAGTGTTTCAGCTCCCTGGAACTACCTAGAAAATATTTGACACTAGAAAATTAGGAGCACTTTTATTGGAGTAATTAGGTTGATACATAGGCGTTCTATAGTAGAGGCAGGAACAGATAGTTCTGAACTTTCTGATTCCGATTTCCCCAACAAATTAAAAAAAAATGTTTTTTCATGTACGTCTGTACAATGTACAGTTGTGTTGAGTGCTGTACCAGAGTCCAGTCCAAGCTCTGAAAAAGAAAGTGTGTGGTTACAAAAACTGACACAGACCATGTATGTTTGCATGCTAAATCAAGAATAAGGATTCTGCATTAAGATTGTACATAGGATAGTGTGTGGCATCTCTTACTGCATTCTTCTGTGGTATCCTAACCACATTTAACTTCCATTTTTTTATTAGAACGCAGCGTTAGGAAAAAAAATGCAAGTTGTACCTTGTGCAAAATTTGGTATATCTCCAATTCTAATAAATCCAGCATTGCAACTTCCAGTCCTCTTGGGTGACCGAATACCTGTCCCTAGAAAACATTCCTGTGCATTAGAACTCATAAACTGCTAGATCAGTAAAGTTCTGTTCTCTCTAAGGTACTGTATCATACATTTGCAATTTTGTTCTCCCCTTAATGCAGCTGGAGTTTTCAGACCATCCCATTTACCTGCATCTGTGTCACAAGTCACTGACATCAGAAACACATTTTAGCCTCGGTGTCACAAATTACCTGAGTTACAGAAAGAAGAACGAGGTAACTAAAAGAGCGGGTTTTAAGATTCTACTTTTTAATAATAGCAAGTAGAGAAAAAATGTGAAAAGCCAGGAGCATGCAAGCTCCTATTGGTCAGTTTGCAGTTGATTAGCATTGTCTTTTAATAACCACCTGCGAAAGACTAAGTAGTGGCTTCACTGTGCTATCCTACATTTCAAAAGGTCTAATGCTGTCATGTAGCTGCACACCAAACACTGACTGGTAATTCGACTTCATACCCAGCACTGGTCAGGACTAGCAAACCTCAGCCTCGAGGTTTTAAGTAGAGTCGGCATTTTGCCTCCTGTCAGCAACAACCCTTCTATTGCTGGAAAAAAGTGAAAAGATATTAAACCAGGAACAGTTTGGTTTTTCCTACTAACAGTAAATTTAGAGCAGTAACTTCATGACATCAGTGGGAGCAGTGTGTTCAAATCTTCCATCACGTCATGGGAAATACAGACTATCAATTTTCCATTACTATTTTGGCAGGCATAATTTTGTTATTTTAAAAGCTGTTTATGTTGGCCACCTCAGTGTTTTCATTATTTCACACATATTTCAGCATTTGAAGAAGTCTGTGCTTCAGCACATATAGTGTGTGTGTCCCTAAATTTGAGAGTTTCTTTCAGCAAGTAGGATGTATTACATTTACAAGCTTCATTTACATTTCAGCAGAGCATTCATCTGTGTGCTGTCAAAGACTAGGGAGAGACATTAAATTAGGTATTTTAGAGAGATGATGAATTTTAATACAAGAGCATCAGGAATGTCTGCAGCAGTTGTAGAGATTTGTAACAGCAAAGCAAAGGATGATGTGAATTAAGAATGAATGAAAATGTGTGAAAGCACCAGCAGGAACAGAGGGTTAACAGGATGGACACTTGTTAACACAGAAAACCATTCCCAGCAGAAAAATTAAGGAATTGCTCTGTTTATGTCAAGGCCAAAGATCAGCACTTTGAAAACAGCCACAACACAGATGACCTGTCAGCAACAGACCCAGGATCCTGATCCCAGGAGGATGGTACCAAGGCTGCAGCATCAGACATGCCTTGCCTTTCCTGTTATCCTCTCTGGAAAACACATGTGTTGAAAACAGGGAAAAACAGGCAATAGGCAGCAACCTGGCCTGTCATATATGGAGAACAAAGTAAACAGGATTCTGTGGTAAAAAGTGACCACATACCAGCTGATGCCTCCTAAAGGGAAATGACAGATCAGTCCAGAAACCACTTTGTTGTCCCTAGTCAAGGGCTTGTAGTGAGGGTGTGGCAGCAGCATTCCTGTTCCTTTCTGCCAAGCTCGAGGGATCCTGGCCAGGCCACTGGGACTCTATGATTTGGTGATCAAGAATATCAGTGCCAGAGAATTAACTCTACAGCAAAATGAGTGTGAGTGCATGAAATCAAGTTGCTATAAGATTCTGTAAATAAATACCTTCGCCCCTTTCATAAGATCTCACACTGAACTTTCTCACACTGATTGCTCTGTTACATCAATTTCCTACTGTTACACAAATGAACAGTCATCCTTGTTGAGGACCACATCTTAACTCCCCCACAGACAGAGGGACAGAGATGCTCATGACTTGCTCTAGCTCTTGCATTCCTCCCTAGATGTGGCATAGTAGCAAACTCTGTGGCAATTTATCTACAAGTATATAGATGATCATTTCCTCCTATAGCTTTTCCAAATGGCTGGTTTGCCCAACACAGAGGGAGTTTGTACAGCATTTTTTTGACGTGGAATTTAAGCATCTTTGAGGGAACCCATGCACTAAAGCAATTGTTGAATCATAGTTGACTATGATAAAAAAGAAATTACTCCATGGGAAGCCACATGAAAAACAAAGGGTTGAAAAGAAAGTGAAGGAGGAAGGCTGAAAAAGTCTGCTTTAAGTCCTGGAACAATAAAAATGAGGAAATAATGTGTTAGCCTGATACAAGGACAATATGGACTTAGCCAGAGTCACAGTATGACTCAGAGTTGGTGGGACACTTGAATAATGCCTTCCAACACCCCACACTATTCTGGATCTGTAGTGCCAGAGAAGGAGACTGCTAGAAGGGCTCAGTTACAATGAGGCTGGGCTGTAGCATGCAGAAGGGGAGATTTGGATGTGATTTCTTTCTCAAGGGTTCAGATATCAATTTTTGTAAATGATGAGATTAGGGCAGCAGACTGTACGGTCCTTTGCACTTCCCAGTAAAAACTTCATGGAGAAATAAATACCTTTGTCCTTCTCCCTCACCATAGTAACACTAAAATAAGCTACAATATGTATGTCCATTTACCTTGTCAGACAGATGTCAGCGAGGCTCAAAGTCCTTGTGTTAATTACTGCAAAAGCCCTTTCTATTCAGATGTTACCTGGGAGCTGGCTGTATTTAATCTTAGACATGTATCATGTTCAGACACAATCATATATTTATTCATTCAGATTTAGATCAGACTTCTGCAGAATGTCTGTTGGTAGCTCCCCAGCCCATTGGCCTCTGCTCTAACCTGGAGCTGGTCTTTCTAAATGTCTTGAGAATACACTTGCTAATTTAGAAAGGACTGGTGACATGCTCAGCACTGATTAACAGAGCTGTTCCCTCACAGCACCTGAAGGGAAAGAGGGCAGGTGCTGTAAGGAATTGAGGCTACTTAGAGATCAATGCCTGGTAATGCTAACCAAAGGCCTGATAAGTGTGAAATCTTTGAAACACTAAGTTTGTGTCCAAACATTCAAATGTTTTATCATTTTTGACATCACAAACTGGATTTTCTACCTAAGTAAAATGTCTTAAATCCAGCACAATCTCATAATTTTTTTCTCTGGAGTGCCTCTAGATTTATAGAGCTCAAGAGCAGAAATTCATTCTATTTTTTCCTCTTACAATCGATGCTAGAAGGCTTGCCAAGCTTCTGCCTTCTTATATATTTGGCACTCAAGTCAAAAATGAGCACTGGAGAGGGGGAAAGCCTGTTTGCTAAGAATTTTATCTGACAGGCAATAAGTTATGTATTTGGGGCATAAAAAAAGTGATGTGCAAAAATAGGTTTATACACAATTTGCTCCCTCACACAGCTGGACCAGGGTAGGTGACCTGAGGGGTACTCTCAGTCATGTTGACTTCCAAGACCTGCTGGAGGAAGGAAATGACCTGACTGGAAGATGTCCAGCCTAGCCTGTGGTGACAGCAAAAGCTGCTCCACTGGAGGTGCTCAGGACTTCCATGCTCATAGCTGACATCAACATCTGACTTGCCAGGCAAGACAGGTCACGGGAACCCAGCACAATAAATGATCCACTTTCTAGATCCTCTTCAAGAATAAAGAGTCTTAATTCAGGCATTACTAGATTACAGAGCTTCAAAGTTACACTGATGAAGTTTAATTAAGCTGTGAAAGCAGCCAAGCACTGGGTACTGACTAATTCAGCCACACCACAAGTGCTCACTCTCAGTTCTGCTGCAGCTCCATAGTGGGCAGCAAGGCAATAACCACGAGCTCGAAAAAAGAGGTGCACGAGCCACTGCCAAAATGTAATGAGCTCTCATTCAGCTGTGTAACAGCTGTTTTGAAGCTATCACATAAACATTTTCATTAAAAAATAAAGAAGCTCATTGGAAAACCCTAAAAAAAAGCCCCATGAACCTGCCTGCATAGAACTACAATGCAAAGAGGCTGGCTCAGGCATCACTTGCAAATGAAGCTCAGACTATCAAATCTCCCAGATAAGACACAAGCTGAGGAAAAGGTTTGGTGTGTTATTCTGGCTACAGAGGGAAAGGGTGCTCTATCATCTGCTGATATAGGTGCATGTTAAATACTGCTTTTGTTGACTAATTGCAAGAGAGGAATCTGAAGGGAGCTGACTGAAAAACTGGCACCTCTAACAAATGACTTGTGAACTTTGTGTGACAGTGATACAGAAACAGTCATGGGCAGATCTTTGACGATGAGGGCAGAATGCAGGTGCATGGACAGTCTTTGGAAGCTGTCAGGAGTGGACAGGAGATGGAATAGGATCATAGAATCATAGAATGGTTTGGGTTGGAAGGAACTTCATAGATTTCCTAGTTCCAACCCCTCTGCTGTAGGCAGGGACACCTTCCACTAGACCAGGCTCCTCAAAGTCCCATCCAACCTGAGATCATTTCCTTCTCTATATTTTATATACAACACATAGACAAACAATGAAAAAGACACATACTAGGGTTTCTGACATGCTTTCCTTGTAGAAGTCCCATTTAGGAACAGATAATTTTAAAATAATGACATTTCTGTGTAAGAAAACATCATGCTCCTCCCAGCCCTGTATAGATGGTGTTTCTCTGTTTGCAAGGTCACGATTAGGTCTGGCAAGTGAAATACAAACCATTAGAAAAAAACACAGTGCTGTTCAGCAAGCAACACTGTCTGCCCTGACCAACCCAGTGAGAAGAAACTGAAATTATGGAATAAATGCGTTGACACCTAAACTATAGAATACCTTTAATTAGTGGGATAGGTTCCCTTCCTCCAGGGGCACGTTTGCACTACTGGCAGAAACTCTGGTTTGTTCTCACCTCAAGGCAGCTGAGTTTCTGTTAACACAGAGGAAAGGTGAAAAGTCTGATAAACACTGTCAGAAGACCATCTTTTCTGAAAAGATGCAGTACATCATGCAACAAGGACGAAAAAACTCCATTTACCACAAGCTGTAACACTGATGTCTGTGTAGGCTGCCAGTGGTATCAGTGCTGTTGTGTCTTTTTTGACTCTTCTACAAAGATATTCCATTTCCCTCCTTCACAGGCATCATAAATGGTAGGTTTTGGTTCCTTATGCAGAAGGACTCCTTATTTCCTACATCACAAAACACCATCTGAGTAAAAGGGAAAAGGTGGAATGGTATTTTTGTTTCTGCCTGAAAAAGCAGATCCATACCATAACTACACACAGACAAATGCAGGAAGTGGGATGTATAAACACATTTTCAACTCAAATGCCAGCATTTCTGGGCATGCTGCCCTAAACAGTCTGGTGTTTGAGTAAATACCAGCTCTTGGAGAGATTTCTGCACTTTGAGAAGTAAAAGTGCCTCTCAGAAAAAAAAAATGCCACTCACCTTGGCCTTTCAGAGCAGAGAGACCCAGACTGATACCCACTTGCTTTTCTGCTCATGTGTTCCTAAGAGGGCCAAGGTGAGGTGGAGAAACCCAATGTTCAGTCAAATTAGAGAGGGCTCTTGCACCATAGAGGCACACATGACTGATACACCTTTTGAGCAGACACCATATGACTGAAAGGTGACCTCCAGAGATGCTCCAAAACCAGAGCCACAGCACTAAAGATGTAGGACCAAACAGCAAGCCACTACAGAAGCTCAGAGCTTGCGTGTTGAAAGCTCTGGTTCCATGAGGTAGCTCAATGTTGGCCTGAAAAAAACAAATTTGAAAGCCATTGACTTTCAAGTAATAATCTGCATGCAAATGATGCTCTTTTAGGAAACTGTGGACCTAAAAAAGGAAGTTTAAAGTGGGTGCAATAAAAACACAGTCTAAGATGAAGGAGGACATTCTGCTCTCACATACATCAATACTGCCACTCTTACTGAATTCAGAAGTCAAGCTGTTTGCTGATAGAATACAGAACATCTACCTTCATTCCAAGCAAGTGGAAATGTTTTGAAAGGATGCTGGAGCCTCCCATGAAGTGCTGTGAATAGTGATAGAAGAAAGCAACACTGTATCTGATCTATTGAAATCAGATCAATGCTGTGCTCTCCTTTTGGAGCAAGCCTTTCTGGCTGCAGCTGTCATGAGGAGGAAGTGACATCAAAGGCTCTAGCCTAAATGGGCAAAGCATTAATTACCCTTTAATCTTCCTTCAATTTTTTATCCATGCTTTGGAGTCCTCAGTGTAAGTAAGTGCAGATATCCAGGTAGATACCCAACTCCTTGTTTTCCAGACACATGTGGATAAATAAATGTTTAAGTAGCATGCTTTCTCCTATAAGTAAGGGTAGCTGGATACTTTCTCACCTTCAAACAATTGAATGTTTTAAAGACTCAACACCCCTTTTCAACATCTCTCACTTTTTTAATTAGTTATTACAGAAGAAAAATTATTAAACACACTGGCTACAGTCTGCATAGTCTAATGAACTGGACTAATAATGGTTTTCCTGGCATCAGAAAACATGACATTTTTGCATGCTATGTCCAGCACTGAGCTACCTGAAGCAGAAAGGAAGACATAATGGATCTATGTTGGAAAGTGCCTCCCTTTCAGTTAGCCTGACCAGTTTCATTAAGCCACCTTCTCTTCCATGCTGTACTGCTCTTACCTCATACACATTGTTGGATTCTGCTTGATCCTCACAGATTAAAAGTGCTTACTCAGGGGAAAGTTAGAGGAGTATCTGGCAGTATATTCTAGTGCATATTCTTTATCTTTTTAAAATTGTGATAACTATGCCATTATCTCCAGTTCCAGGAGCCACAGGTTATGGTTTTGGGCTCCACAGGTTATGGTTTTGGGCTCTACTGTGCCCAATACTTGGCCTCTGAGGTTTAAGGCTTTGTCTTCATTCCCATGCTCATTTGTGGTATCTGCTGCACCTACACAGGCCTGTCCTTGAGCCTGAAAATCCATCAGGACAGGAGAGACAGAAGATCAATTTCTATGGGACACTAATTTGAAAACCATGCTTGGTTTCTAAGTGGTATTTTAGAGCAGGCATAAGTAAACTATCAAATGGACAATGAACTTTTGAGAAAAGCAGTCCTTTAGACAACTCTGCATTTTTTAGTGGACAACCAAAGCTGTTATAGATTAAAAGTAGTCAATTTCCAGATACCCAGGGACATTAAATCAGTTTGGGACAGCCCTGCAAGTTTCAAGAAGTCTACAGAAAAATTGCACTTGGCAATAGCTCTCTCTTCTCAGTAATTCTGTGCCTACCCCTAGATCTTTCTGCCACTTCATCTATTTTATTTTGGTTTTCAGTCCCAAGAAGGGTAATGAAGCTGGTGAGAGGTCTAGAACAGAAATCTTAGAAGGAGCAGCTGAAGGACATTGGGGTGTTTAGCCTGGAGAAAATGAAGCTCAGAGGGGACCTTATTGCTCTCCAGAGCAAAGCTGGGGGCCAGTCTCTTCTCTCAGGTGACAAGATGAAATGGCCTCAAGTTGTGTCATGAGAGGTTTAGATCAAGTATTAGAAAAAATTTCTTCCCTGAAAGAAGCATTGGAACAGGCTTTCCAGGGAAGTGCTGGAGTCACAATCTCTGGAAGTATTTAAAAGACACGTTGATGTGGCACGTGGGAACACAGTTTGGTGGTGGGCTTGGCAGTGTTAGGTTAGTGGCTGGATTCGATGGTCTGAAAGATTCTTTCCAACCTCAATGATTCTATGATTTTTTTACATCTATTGACCATTCAAAAACCAGACTAATACAATGTACTAAATGTGTGTTAGATTCTGGTAGGATATATACCCTAATTTTATTTCCTACATTTTGAATGAAGATTAATTTTATGCAACACTGAAAGCACTCACGTCTCTGTAAGGCATTTAGCACAGGGGTATAGCAGCTCTCAGCTCCTCCAGTGCAGTGATCAATAACGTGACACGTTACTCTTGTGCCACAGCAAGTGACATATGGCCATGTAGCTGCACATTATAATTAACCACTGATTAACAACAGAAAGAGGATTGACTGTTACATTCAATTAACTTGCCTTCCTTTCAGCTGACAAGCAGCTGAGTGCTGAACATTTAACATACTTTTCACAAATTTCCTTCTCTGCAAGTATTATAATTGCTGTAATTAGCACAGATCAACTATGACAGCAAAACTCTCATTTCATCTATACAATGCAGTAGCTTATAAAAAGTTAGGTTTTAGCTGTTTTATTAATTAGCTAACCAGTATTTCTCTTCTATCACATTCTCATAGAATTCCATGTATTTTTTCAGATAATTCAGTCAACTTGTAGATAACTTTCTCTGCAGAAAATTTTCCCAAGAAGTATGGTTGGGATGAGTTCAGTTGATGACATTCATGTGCACATCTATGAAGATGTGTACCTCTGTGAAAAATGATCCAGGTGTCACACATTTGCAGTTGAATGAGTCAGTATTTTCTCTCATGCTGTTTCCTTTCCTTTGCACTGTATATTAATTCATAGGGAAAAGGCTGCCAAGGTACCCTGAACCTCCTTTTTCAGTTTGTTCTGTTTTCCATATGGTGGTCTGCTCACATTCCCTACTGGGGTGTTTTATTTGACTTAACATTTTGATTTGCCTGTCAGAATAGTGTAGAGGTTAGAGGAGGTGACTGGCAAGGCTAGAGAGGAGTTTATGCTAGCTCATAATTTGCCTACTGAGCAGATACTGAGAAATTCAAGCAAAAGTGGTCAAGTCAGATCAGGCTTCTGACAAAAGGACCCACAAAGTGCCTTCAGGACCATAACCCTGCTGAGCTTCATGTCATCCATTCAGGCACTGAAAGCCACAAAGAAAAAGGTTAATGCAAGTACTTTGTGTAGCACAGTCCCACAAACCACACAGAGATTTCTATCACATTTGCTTAAACCTCAAGGAAATGTTATGTGATGTGATAACTGAGAGCAGAATAGCATTGACCTTTTGAGGCACCAGATTGTTCCTCCTGGCATAAGGAGTTCCCTCTGTCCAGAGCGTGATGCCACGTAAGGGAAGCTGTGGGGTCACCGTGGTGCCTGCAGAGGGAATGATGCACAGCTCAGGCTGTGCACTGCCCGGGATGCCTGACCTCCCACTGGCATTTCCCAGAGGCAACGGTGAGTGACACTGACCACAGGAACACCTTTGGCCTTTGGATGTGCATCACCCTGTCCTTGTACTGACAGGCCAGGGGGTGGCAATGTCAATCTTCTGGAAAGTACTCTCCTACACTTGCTTCCTGCTCCTCCCCCTTCGTGTTTTTTCCCTTGTTCTCATTTTATAGTGAAGGAATCTGTACTTACGTTTTAATTTTCTTTACAAAAGTTGAATTCAGCTTTTTCTTCTAGCAATAGTTCACCACAAAGGCTTTCTGACCCCACTAGACTGGACCTTCTCTTCTGCTCCCACTTCATTCAGTTCTTTACAGGTGCTCAAGTATGTCCCTTAAATTAATTTTATGTTCAATGCCAACTTTCCATACAAGATTCCTCTCCTTCTTAAAGTGGCAAATACCACAGACTCTGTCCTTTTCCTTTGAGCATTTCATTTTTTGCTTTCCAAAAGGTACCAGTTACGCATTTCTTGGCAGCAAAGCACGACAAGAAAATCATCAGCACTTACACCCATGTAGAAGAGTGCAACCACCAGTGCTGCCCACAAATGTTCTCCTAGTCCCGTGGTAGGTTGTTTTCAGCACTAAATTCCTTGTATTTGTTACTGTGGTAGTTCTGGCACTTCACTTCCTCTCCAAGAAGGAAGCAGAGGCAGGGAAGGGGCAGAATGCCTGGCACAAGCTCTGTCTGATGGGAAGACACCTGCCCTTGCAGTCAGGTGGGACCCACAGGAGAAGAGATTTCTTCCAAAAGCTCTCCTTGCCCCGTAAGCTCCCAGCTTTGTGTGTGTGTCTCATTTTGTGCAGTTTCTTCATTCATTCAGAAGTGCCCCCAGAGACAGGCAGAGAGGAAGCGACGTTTTGAACTGCTCTTAAAGCTTCTGGTTTTACCTCCCATTCACCTCTTTTCCCACAGCTCAGTACAAAGTGTGCTTTGTACGACACGTTCCTCCTTTGAAGCATGAAACAGAACTATCCCTCAGCACTTGTGCTGTACGCTGCCTACTCTTACTGGAGTAGGAAGGAATAATTACAGGGATTATGAACGTGGTACTGAATGTCAAGGCTCATTAAAACTGTTCAATATCTCAAGAGCAAATCAAGATTCTTCCCAGGGGCTGCTTTTCTTCCTGAAATTAAATTACAGCATCAAATACCTTGTAAGTAGATCTACCTAGTAACTAATTTTGTTGGTGTATTTAAGAAGTTGCTCATCTCACCCTTACCAGAATGCATCAAACCTCTGTGTGCTCCTAAGGTACAGTAACACCCTGTCATTCATCGAGAGTGGGGCACACGTTTCGTGCTGCAGTACGTATCACACATGCCGGGTTTTATGAAAAAGGTGGGTCATACAACATGGATCTTGGAGAAATCCATTGCTCACTAATTTCCTATTCATCCATGAGCACATTTTGTTTCGTGTAATAATGCCAAAGCAAGGAACTAGCAGGAATTGTTCAGTTTTTGTAGCATGGCTTCCCATGCTGGCAGCAGGAAAAAGCAAGTTCTCATGGATAAGCAAGACAGCTTAAAGTTATGAATTTGATACAGCATGCCAGGGAGTCAAGGAGTTCTTTCCCAACCCAAATAGTTAAGAATCAAGATTTTTCAGAGGACTCAGCTAGAGCTGAACATGTATCATCCAGCTGTAGTGAAGCTTTAACAGTTTTGAGGCTATTCTACCTTAAAATTCAAAAGCTGGTAAAGGTATTACATACTTTTAAGTGTGATCATAAAACAGGAATAACAGAAATGAGAATGATACAGAGAGATTTGTGCTCTATTTCTTTCCTCTTTCCCTACTTTAGACATTTGAAAATGGTTGAAAATGCAACTACTTCATGATTAGTCACATAATCTGAACAGATGCAGTTTGAATCCTGAATCCCAGCACCTGTCCACATAATTTCAAGCTGATCTTTACAGCCTGGCCAGAGAACCACTAAACCAGATCTATTCTTCCTAGACATCTGCCTGCTTGTGAGGCCTTTAGCAAAGGGGACAGCTGCTGACATTCAGAGCCCTGCTGAAACCACTGATGCTGTGCTAAAGCTTCTTTTGGCTTAATTCAGCAAGAAGGGGAATGTAGGGATTCAATTCAGTCAGAAGCCGTAGGAAGGCAGCAATGCTAAGTCAGTTGTTCAGGGTGAGAAGGGAGGAAGAGAGGGGATAAACATCTCACGGGTGGCAGAAAGGATCTTCCTAGCTCAGGATGTCCTGAATCGGTTTGACAGGGCCTGTTTCTTTCTCCAGTAAATACAGGGAGGGATGAAATCAGTAGTTTAGCTAAAGAGCAGCTGGATTGGTATTTTCCAGTGGCTGAAATGAGGAATATGAATCCCAGTGAAGTAACAAGTAAGCAATTTCCTAGGAAATATCAATGCTGTTAGCTTGTGAATGTATTTCTACTGATTTATTACAGCAGATTTCTTAAACACCAACATTCTAGGGGCAAGACAGTCTGCTGAAAGATGACATTTGGTATGACAAATTGGTTCACAAAATGTTACCATATATAATATATCCTGATTCTCTCCCAATTATTAAAGTCTGAACTGCAGGTTATTAACAATAATGAAAACAATGCATTTTCACAACTAAAAAAGCAAAAGGAAAAAATAGGAGTATTGTGATTTTTAAAAAAAATTAAACATCTTTAAGGAATACATTCAAGAGCCTTTACAATTTATACTCACATCAATTTACTCTTGGCAGATAAAACTACGAGGAAAACATAGCAGTGACAATACAACCTTTCAGTGTGCCCTGTTACACCTACTTTGGATGGTATCCTAGGTCATCCACACCAGTGCTGGTCCAAGCTTTGCCAACTCCAGCAGTCTCCATGACAGTTCTACAATCTCCATACACTGATAGCTGAACACATTATGTGTAAAATGTGATGTGCAAAATGTGTATATACACACGTAATTTTTATATGTAATTTTAAATGAATGATATTCAGTGATTCAGTGAAATCAAAGATGACTAACAAGAGCATGTAATGACAAGGGTTGATGGGTTCAAACTGAGAGAGAGTAAGTTTACATTAGATATTAGGAAAAAATTCTATGGAGTGAGGGTGGTGAGGCACTGAAAGAGGTTGCTCAGAGAAGCCGTGGATGCCCCATCCCTGGAAGTGTCCAAGGCCAGGTTGGATGGAGCTCTGAGCAACCTGGTTGAGTGGGTGGCATCACTCCTCATGGCAAGGGAACTGAAATCAGGTATCTTTCAAGTCCTTTCCAACACAAACCATTCTGTGATTCGAAGATTTCATGCACAAAGAAAGTATCTTTCCAGAGAAAGCACTGAATATTGATTAATTTGGTTGACCATTGGTCCTGCAGAAATGGTATCCACACCAAGGACATCTTATGCCAACAGGTGACATGCCTTTATTTACTTTGTTGTGTGTTGTGGAGGCAGAAGCTGATGTTTCTTCTCACCTCTGAGATGTGCCCCCTCACAGTACCAAAACCTGCCACCATACTCCAGACCAAGCAAGTCTGTGTGGAGGACAGCCAGTATTAGTCAGCACTACTGAGGAGAACAAGAAGCAGGCAGCTCGTCAGAAGTGCTGAGTGACTCAGACTGACTTCCCCAAGTCCTTCCGCACCATTAAATGCCTGTATTGTCCCAGCACATGGAGAGTAACAGATGATTAAACACAACCTTATTTTAGGAAGCAAGTTAACGAAGCGAGCACCGTGCAATGTGAAGGCTTGTTTCACAAAGGCTTCTGGAGTCTCACAGTGACATTCTTCCCACTACCCTGAATTAGCAGGTGTATTTATTACCTGGCAGCTGTGGGCTGGGAGAAAACCCCCATACTGAAGTCATCTTTAACGCAGAACTGAATTAACATAAAACATGAAAAACAACTATTACAAGCTCAGTGCACACAACCAGCTGTGAAGTCTGTAAGAACAAATGTAATTTCTGTAACTGGTTACTAATTGCCTGTAATATTTCCACACATCCCCTTCCCTGGGATTTGTCCAGCAGGCTCTTTGGCTACTTTAATCCTTCAAATAGAGGCAATGTTTTGGAGTACCACGTTTTGGGAAGAGAAAAGGTATTGAAATTCATGTTGTCTTTCACTAATCAATAGCTATTCCAGCCTAAAACTATGTTAAGAGCCCATTTTAAGCACTGCCTTTTATTCACTGTAACTGAAATTGCAAATCCTAAGCACTTACAGGACAATAACAGCATCAAGTCTTAATCTGCACCTTTTGCAAAGGAAAACCTTTTACCTACTTTAATGTTTGGAATCAGATTTCCTTTCTCACCTATTTAAATGACAGGAAATTGAGTTTTGCCCATTCAAAAGCCACAGTCAAAGACTGACATCTGAAAAAAAGGAAACTATACAGTGAGATCTCCTGCTGCTGCCCTCTACGACAGCTCTTTCAGTCATCCAGGTTTCTCTACAGCATTGCACTGGAGACTACATTTGTAAGGGGAAAGGAAAAAAAAACCCTGAACTAAATGCAGAATCCCAACCCTGGACCTACAGAACAGAGCTTGCCTTGCACAGAAGATGCCTGTGGGAGACCATCCAAGAGAGAGAAAGGCCCAGGAGAGCTGGAGGATGTTCAAGAACCATCTCTTCCAGGTTTAAGAATGGTCTATGGCTACACACAGAAAGCAAGCAGAGGTGGCAGAAGGCATGAAAGCGTGAACAAGGAGCTCCTGACTAGACATGAAAAAGCAGCATAGAACAGGTGGAAGCAAGAGCAGGCCACCTGGGCAGATGCAACATCCAAGCATGCACGAGTGGGGTCAGGAAAGACAAAACCCAAATGAAGTGGAATGTGGCAAGGAAGGTGAAAGGCAACAAAAAAAGATTTAGCAGAGAGATCATCAGCAACAGGAAAATTAGGGAAAAATATGCACCACAGCTGAGTGGGGCAGAGGATCTGCTGAGAGAAGATACAGAGATGGCCAAGGTACTCACTGCCACTTTTGCTCCTATTGTCAGCAGCCTGAGCAGCCCCCAGGAACCCTGCACATGCTGCAGATAATGGCTATGTTATCAAACCACTGTTAATACTCACACCACCAAACCTACCAAGCTGCCCATGTAGTGCTGCATTACTGACATCTGCTTCTGCCAATTTGGAACTCACCTGCTTGAATTTCACCCATCAGCGTTTCTCAGCCACGGTGTCCTTCCTGACAGGGCTGCATTTGCAGACTCTCCATTGTATAAAATGGGTATTCAGCATATTTTAAGTAATGCAGTCAACCTTACTGTGACTTCTGGACGTGCAGAATGAGAACTGAACAAATATGTTGCTATGTAATGTGTATTTCAACAAAGTCTATAAGGATGCAAAATTTTCTGCCATATGAAGTACTTACAAAAGTATACAACTTCAAAAAAACCCAATTTATTTTACTGCCAAAATTATTAAACACTAAAAAGACAATCTTGTAGCCTATACAGTAGGAATGTAAGTTTTCATGTACAATTAAGAGAACACTTCACTGCAAAAAAAGTGAAAAACTGTGTTACTAAAACAGTGTCACATAATGAGCTGAAGAATGAAAGTGTGGCAGTTGCTTAAATTCAGGTTCTCATGTGAAGATAAGACATCTATAGACTGATGCAGATATTCCACAGACTTCAGGGAATATCAAGAAATGTGCACGTGTAGTCTCAGAAGTAGAATTATACAAATACAAAAGGCAATATATTACACATCTATTTACAGCACTATAAGCCTCAAACACTGACGAAAGGTATTGGACAATTACATTACAAATTTCTAGAATTTCTCATAGAAAACCTCCTTAGAGAGAACTGTGGCTAAAATAGCTCTGTATTTCTGTACCTTTCAAATTTGTTAGGTAATCAAGACATTTAAATCCATTCAGAAAAGTCACTGCAGCCCTACAGCAAGTGGTTAGAGGCCATACACCTTTTGCACAATTGTTACATATTCTCACAACAAAAATAATTCTTAGCTTCAATGAGTTTTGCAAGTGTTGCTGTTCAAAGCCATCCTTGGAAACAGTGCCCTCTGATTTGGAACAGTAAGGTCAGTTATAAACGTCAGCATTGTAACAACTTCTCTTGTTACAATGTGAGATGATTCACTCCTACATAACATTTTCCCTGCAGAACGGTGCAGCTGTGTGCGTTTGGAAGGTATTCATCAGAACTACCCACTCCCAGGCAGGCTGTAATACGTGCTGTCTTAATAGGTTTCCTTCACACTGTTAGAAGACATCTACTTCTTTAACAAAGATTTTCCATTCGACAGTCTGAGGTGATTGTATAATGCTCAAACCCCCAGAGTTTGACAATTTTAGAAATATCTGCTTCCTGCCCTACTTCCCTCTCCTAATCCTGCACCATGGATATTTGGACAACAAATAATTATGCCCTCACTCTCCCTTATTGTGCCCTTGTTTTTGTTTTCATTGTGAACTTTTCAGTTTTTAAGAAAAGAAAGAAGCACAACTCAAAAGCTTTGGTACTCAGGAAAGAAATTCTTTAGACTCGATTAGTATGAAGGTGTGATGTCAGCTCACAAAAACACACTCGCTTGGTAATGTGCTCCAGAGACCAATACATTTGTGTTCATATGAAGCCACATATGTAGGGACAGAACAGTCTTTAGTACCAAGAACCTTTCATCATTTTATCAAAAAAAACCCTGAAGACTTGTGTTAATTCAGTTGTACCAATATGAGCCTATGCCTTGGGTTTGAGCCAGACCAGCTGGATAAAATAGAAGCATAAACTAACTTCATTTCAACACCATTTGGCTTGTAGCCAAGAGTTCTGGGAACATTATGTTACATATCTACACTTTATGGCATTTCAGATCCTAATTTGAAATCCTAATTATTTAGAGCTAAATCTTCCCAGTATAATAAATATATTTTATACCAATACCCAGCCTGGAAGAGTGTCTACCATGGAGGTAACAAACAATTATGAATTAAGTGAAACAAACCAAAACCAGTAGAATTCTCAAAAATTCTAGCCCCTCAACACTACCTCACAACTATTGCAATTTTATTTATCTATTCTAGTTTATGTCAATTTAAATTACTGCAATTTTTTCCAGTGTACTCTTAAATCCTGCAAAAGTGGATCAGGAAACTGCTGTAAGTTCTGCAGGTTGTTTCTTTCCAACATCTAGATCCAATTTCAAGAGAAGGAAGAGCTCTACATTCAGTGTGTGTAGAGACAGCCAGTGCCTTCTATCAGCTGCCTAACACCCTGCTGTAGCTCGTGGTTGAGCGTGTCCAGCAGCCACATACATTAGTCAATGTGAAACAAATGCTCTGTCTAATGTGTATCGCAGAAAAATCTATTTTAAAAAGGGTAAATTTTTTACTGTAGAAAGTATTTACAAAAACAACCTCAAAGAACCAGTTTTTCTCACTGGCCAAAGTATTAAAAACTAAACAGGGCAAAGCTGTAGTTTATCCATTAGGAATACAAGTTTTCATGTTAAATTAGGAAAATACTTCACTGTAAAAAGGTGAAGTACTGCATTACTGGAACAGAACAGTGTCACACAAGGAAATGAAGAATGAGAAATGGTGGCACATTCCTTTAAACTCAGGCTCTCAGGTAAATACAAACACCTACAGGTTGACGGGGTTATTCTGCATACCTCAGTGAATTCTCACGAATGTACACCTCCAGTGTGTGGTCTTATTAGAACAATTATACAATTTACTTACTCTTTTCATTAATTAACCAGCTTATTAATTGCTATAAACCTGAATAACATTAGCTGTTTAAAAGTTACTTGTGCTTCAGTTTAAGCCAAAAAGAAATATCTAAACTTATCTCCAGGCAAATGGGAAAGTCTACCAGAATTTTAGTGTTTGTTTTTTAATAATGTTCTTGACAATAATGGATTAACAGCTGCAGAAATCTGGACAGTTGGGAACAACTATGCCTTAGATCTTCATCCTGTTTCTCCATTCATAATAATGTATTGTCTGTTCATCAGCTAATAACTGCTATCAGAGTGGTTTTGTCAGCCACTGCTGCTTCAGATTTTTGCATAAGAAGTTTTAATGTCCATTTTTAATTAAAATCTCAACATTATAGAAGTTGTTGTCAAACTCACTGAAGGTTAAAGATTAGGTAAAACCTTGAACAGGTTGCTGGTTTAGAGTTTCACACTAGAAAAATAATAGATATAAAAACCCCTAGGAATTACAGTGCTAGTTATATTTACATTGTAATTTCTCTTTGTGCTTGCAAGTTACTGAAAGTAGACATCCTTTGGTAGTATTCTCTTAGTCTCAAGCACAAAACTCATGTTAAGCACATTCACACTCCTGATTTGCTTGAGTCAGTGCAAAGGGCTCATATTTCTACCTAACATTGGTACATAAGCACATCTCTTCCCCACGGACAGTAAAATACTGATGACCAACTTTTCAGTGAGTAGTTTTCAAACTGATATTTAAGAATCCTAAAGCAAGAATCTGTCACATAATTTTTAATCTAAAGAGTGACTACTATAGCAATTGATAATAACTCCCAGCCACAAGCACTGCTGCTGTATTACTTTAGGCCCAGTTTTTAAGACATACAGGTAAACCAAAATGCATCTAAAATTGGACTTATACAGGCACAAAGAAGTATGAACATTGCAACCTGTACTAACTACCAATACAAAAGCCACCAGAACATTAAACACTGAAGTGATGCCTTTAGTTTAACCTTACATGTAAGCACAGCTTTCTCATGGCTAAAGTAAGACAATGTTTGTTCATACAATGCTTTTCCAAACTTGCATGACAATATTGCAAGACTCCTCCTAAAAAAAACCCTAAGTACTTGCAGTTTTGCCTATGCCAAATGGTAGACAAAAAGCAAAATCTGGGAGAGAGGCTATATTTGTTGCCACAATGTAGAGAAGCCACACATCTTGGTCAGTGACAACCAAACAATTAATGCTTGTTCAGCTGGTGAAGAGATAAACTTTCCATGAAGCTGTAAAGCTATCAAGTTAACTCAATTATAACTGTTGTCTATTCACTGTTACTGTCAAACATGAGACAAGTGAGAATTAACGGGTTTGAGATTTAAGGAAGTAATGTATGGCATATTAGAGAGCTTAATGTACCAATATCAGGATAAAGTCTCAGGAATTTATTTTTCATACTGGCCAATTTATTATCAATCTGTTGATAAAGTTATGCTAATACTAGGAGGTCGCTGCTGATTAGGTTGTTTGCTTAAAATAGGAAGATCTGTTCTTTCGGTTCCATATATCAATTTTTCCTCCTGAAGACTGCAAGCTGAAAATCTGTTTGCCTCTGTACCAGAGACACCACCACGATTATTTGGAACTGTGACACCACTAACCTGTTCAAAGGATTTACTAAACACAGTAGTGGTCGTTCTGGCCAGGCTATGGCTGCCAGGCTTAGGCAGGGATTGGCTGGTTGTCAGTGTCAGTCTCTTCAGAGAGACAAGCTCTAGATTCTCACTCATGGCTCTCTGGGTTTGTTTTCGTGATAAGTGCTCTCTGCAGGTTTCCCCTTCTTTTTCTTTTCCTCCAGGTTTGCTTCCTCCAGACCTTCGCTGGCTCTTCCCCAAGAGGTTCTTGCTGCTCGTGGTGCTGCTGTTAGATAGGGCAGACTGACTTGTACTAGAAGTAGCCCTAGAGTAAAACCCTTCATCGGTTTCAGATACTTCTATCAGTTCTTCTTCAATTGCTAGCTCAGAGTTATCTGTATGACAGAAACAGAAATAAAAAATTAGCAACTGACTGTCCCACATGCATCGATTTTACATTTTGCTCTATTTTGATATTTATAAGCATGAAGCCATAAAGCAACAGTACAGAGAACAGAAGACAACACTTACCTATTCCATGACATATTGGAATTAAGTTTCATTAGGACATAGAGTTACAGCACGTAATGCCGCATTAACTACATCAAAAAGCATGCCCCCAATCTCATTTTGTTGTGATTTTGAAGGGAAAAAAAAAAAAGAAATGCAGCCTTGTTAATTCATGCAGGAAATTAGAAACTTAGATATTAGAAAGTACCATACAGAAAAACAAAAAACTGTAAATCTCATTTTGAGCAAGTGATCCACTACATGATTTGGCAAAGCTTGTTAATTACAGAGGTATGTGATCAATGCCCCAGGACACCCAATAAGGCACCTGCATGTTTAGCAACCCAAGAATGCCTCAGGACTGAAAGGTCACTCTCTGCATCACAGGTCTGGTGGTACCAGCTGGAAACTCAAGCACCACATGAGATCTCCAGAACACCATGAAAGGCAGAATTTGGGAAATCTGAGTTAAATAGCAAGATATCTTTTACATCCATTTTGATGGATTTTTCATACTATTGATCACTGGATTTTGTAAACTCAAATAAATATGCTTAATGAACTCAAAGGTATGTTGAGTCTTGGTGTATTCTCTCCAGATTAAATAGATCTACTTGTAAGTATGTCATCATTGTCTGTGGCACAGACAAAGCTGTGTGCAATACATGCAACTGTGTTATTACACATGCAAATATATTAACTGCATACTTTAATTCTTGAAACATGCAGCAGTGACCCTTTCAATCAACAGCAGTACCTTAGAGCGCAGCTACAAGTGCTCTGCTAAAACTGCACTCTGCCAGATGAGTTTATTCCATCCTCCATCATTTTTCTTACAGATTTTTGCCTCCTGATTTCTGGCATGCTTTTGCTGTCAGTTCTAGGATCTGTAGCTGTTTCCTGTACTCCCTGTAAATGCTGAACATCATTCTCTGCTAGAGCTCTGCTCTTTTCCCCATTCCCGGTCCTCTCTCCAGCCACACTTGTGACACTAATCTCAGGTATGATAAAGTTGCCCAATTCAGTAGCATCATTACCATTCTCTGGTTGTTCTAGAATTAAAGATGGATAAGAAAAAAAAAAAAAACAAAAGATGTCTGAAACAAAACATGAAACAAAAGCCAATAGATACAGATGACTTAAGCATTATAAATTAAAGCAGATGTACACATATTAACCTTTTGTTAATTAGTGACATTAGAAAGTATGGAATTTTGCTTTATTTCTAAAGTTGCAGTCTTCAATCTTCCAGTTATTAGCCTGCACCACATACTGGCAAGGCCCACACTTGGTCTTTCAAAACTGAAATTTCTGGAGTTATGAATCAGATTAACAGAAACCAAAGAACAGTTCATAATTCCCTTTTATGACTGCATTCTCTCTATCACCATGCTAGAGTGAAACTTACAATGAAATCGCCTATCAACTTCATGTATTATCATTCAAGGCTAGAAATTCTACACATAAAATGTCACAATGCTGCACCACAGTCAAAACTAACAGTGAAACAACTAAACCAACTCAAGCACACTTTGACTTTCATTTTCTTACTATATTTCAAAAAACTATTTTCAACCACAAAGATATTTCTGGATACCCCAGAAAAACCAGTGGAGAAGAGCACTGTGGAACAGAAACTTGACAAGACTAAAAAAGCACTAAAAGCACAGCACAGAATAAAGCTCAGCTGAATCTCTGTTTTATTCATAATGCAGCTCTTTCAGATCAGATGATTAAGTAAGGACCACCCAGACTACACTGCCAGTCTGCTACTGCACATGACAGAAGCTGGCAGCACATTGAACTGACAGTAATGAAGTCCAAAACTGGAGGAATTTACAGTGAGATAAATTTTCACAGTGGCAGCTCTAATGCTTTTAACTCAAGGGGTCTCCTCCTCCTCCTGTCCCCTCACTGAAGACTCTTGTGTAGGCACAGTGTACTTCTAGGTCAGGTGGGCTTCAGCACTGGGCTTTTCACTACCATTTGTGCTATCTGCACTGATCACAACTGAGCCAGAACATTCTGGCAGGGATGGACATCAGTGGCCCCTGGTGTAAGAGCTATCCCTTATTTTACCTGAAAATTCTAATCATCATAAGTCTTTCTAACTAATCAATGACCAATGAAAGTATCTATTTAACAAGCTGCACTATCCAAAGGGAATGACATTAATAACAGATGCTATTTGCCACAAAATTCCTGGTATT
This sequence comes from Lanius collurio, assembly GCA_020086605.1. Lineage (NCBI taxonomy): Eukaryota > Metazoa > Chordata > Aves > Passeriformes > Laniidae > Lanius > Lanius collurio. Next base: position 4,522,123 of record JACBWW010000012.1, read on the forward strand.
TGGGAAGAAACTCAAAATAAAACCATTTACTCCTAACAGTACTTTCTGCAAAAGTCTTGTATAGTTAGTAGCAAAGGTAACAAGGAGCACTATGAACTGCAATAGTAATAATGTAAAAAACAACTGTGATAATGATACCACCATCAAATATAGCCTTTTCTTCCTAAAAACACAGGAGCAGGAAGGTTAGTGAGGAGAGAATACCAATGCTCTGACTGGCCCCAGTACTCTAAATTCACTAGGGTGAAGAACCTGTGCGTCGCCTACAGCAGTTTTCAGAACTCCTTCCTGCTGCCCCAGAAAGAGAAAAGGACACAACAGAGTTTAACTGCCAGTCCCTTCTCCATCAAGGGCAGAGAAGCACTGATTATCCAACTCCAAAGAAAGAAGACTCAGAGTACACAGCAGAAATCATAAAAACAAGAAGGTTTTTTTTTTTTTTGTAGAAGATTCTGTATAAAAGCAATACAGAGTTATTATTTGGTGGTGTGTGTTTCTAAATGTAACATCTTCCTGTGATATCAGCCCTTTACCCAACATTGCTGCATTCCCACCGCTGTGTAACCATTGCTACAATGAACTGAGGAAAAAAAAACCCAAAAACTTAAGAGTTTTACTTATTATCATTACATCTAAAGGAAATATATTTTTCTCTGAGTTTAACTGACTACAGAAGGAAACTAATGGAAAAAATGGGATGCTGGGTATCTCAACTCCTGTTAACACTGTCTACCATAGCATCTACAGTCTTGGGGCAGGGATAAGACTATACAATCCATGCCCCTTAGAGCAGCAAACCCTCCTTATTTTACAACTCTTAAAACCATCCAAACCAAACTCTCAGCTTCATAGTGTTTGCTTGTGAAGGTAACACTGCTTTCAAGCTGGACAGCTCTGGGGGTGTAGTCTTGGAGAGAGAGCTGTTGATACCCTGTGCACAAGGTAATGTAGCAGAAGAGAAAACCAAGGGCATTGCTGGATAGTGTAGAGACAAAATTGAATAATTATGTCTATCTGAATGTTAACATAAATATACCCATAGCAGTTGAAGGAAAATTAATTTGGTGTCACATTTCTGAATGCTTTGAGGAGTGCAATCAACCTTGATAAATGCATTTCATGTTCACTAACTGCTAAAACTTAATTCAAAATTACACTCTACCTCATTATTACGCTTGCCTAGATTATTTACCTCAGTCTGCACACGCAAACTGCCCATTCAGCTTACAATTCAATTTGAACCCCTGCAAGCTCAAGCTGTATGTTCTGCCCAACTCTGTTAGCATATTTAATTAGCATAAAAGCATCAGGCTTATACCCCAAGATTAGCATTAACTTCAGATTCTTGCAAGTTACAATTATTTCAGGAATTAATACTGTTCAAAAAAAAAAAAAAAGTAAAAAAATTCTCTCCACAGAGAGAATTCAAAGACTAGTATTTCCAAACTTTGTGTACTACATGAAAATCAATTTCTGCAGTGAAGAAAAGAGTAACTTCTTGTCCTTCTTCGCTAGTTGATTTCTTTGTTCTTGTGTTATGTATCTTGCCAGCATCTGGTTAGCTCTGCTCAGCCTGTTAGGTCAGAGTATTTCTGTTACACACACCACTACATGCTCCCCTTCCACTGTGGTAACTTACAGGCAATCCAGTAGCACTAAATAATTTGTTGCTAAGTAGTGGCTAGTATCAGCTCACTCTATAAACCCTACCCATTTGTGATTAGATGGATCCATTTTGCAAATCACCCTCACTTTTAGTACCTCTGAAGTACCTGTAAAGTCCAAATTCACAGTATTAATTGAATTTTAAAAGTCCTTTTAAGTAACTGCTCTTAATGAACAAATTACAAGGTTAAGTACCACAAGAATAGTCATATTAAGCTTTATTCAAAACTGAGTTCACTCCAGAGTTCTAGCAAAGGCTGGCAAGATCTAATATCTGAAAACTTTTATAGTAAAATTAATTTTTTAAAAGATAAAGAAAAAAAAAGCCCATGCTTCTCAGCTGGAAATGCGATTCACTGGGATTCTTCTATTTTATTTCACACACAATTAGTGACTGAAAATTGCTGCCCTTGCTTCCCCAAGAGATAATTTGCTTCATCAGATCTCCAAGTCCACATAATGTATAACATCAAATACCCCTCAGCTGTCTCCTCTGACTTCGTTTTGTCATCTAATTTCTACCAATATCAGTGTGCATTTTAATTCAAGCAAGCATCCGTAAGCACAAGCCTTGTTATTCTTTCTGCAAGTTGACCCTGAAGATGTATTTCATATCCTTCTTTCCTCAGGAACTGTGTGGCACCGAATTCAGTTAATAGGAATTTTGAAAATGGGATACCATCCACTCTGACTTTAAAAAGGCTTTCCGTGGCACAAACCAAAGTTTGGTTAGGATTTTGTAATGAAAACTTTGAGGACATTAGCCAAAGTGGTTTACACAGGAAACATTTACTATCCGTAACAATACAACTGTCAGTCACTCAGCTAGATACCACAGATTCAGTCTTGGACTCTAAATTAGCCTAATATTTGCATAGGCTTCAAATTTACCACTACTCCCACAACCTGCTACACATTCCACTCCAACCCACCCTAACACCAAGTGATTTTCTTCCTCTGCATCAAATCCTGTACTGTTGAGACAAATCGAGCATTCTCCCAGAAACCCAAACAAAATGTTAACATGAGCTGTTTTGAAAAAGTCCTTCATCTTTCCATCTTCATCCCTGAAGATTGACTACTCCTTGCTCGGATCCCACTCACTAGATTATTGCTGTTTCTTTCAAATTGTCCTACTTTTTAAGACTTATAAAACACAGCATTCCACTCCACTTCTGAGTTCAACTGGCATTCTCATTTCCCTTTCACCTTACTGTTACTTGCTGCAGGGCACACTTGTCTCACACTTTTTTCCTTGAACTTCACCAAGCCACACTCCTTGCAAGGAGGCAGTAACTGTAAAAACTTCTCTATTTCTGTATTTGCTGAAAATTTTGCATTCTTAGAAGGATGTCTCCAATACTCATTTTGTAACATTTTGGTTTCCTGTAAACACAAAGGGAATGTTTATTGTAATACACTTTCAATTTCTCTAGATGAGCTAGCACTCAGTATCTCTGATCTGTGTTTACCCTCTACCATCTCATTTGAACAAGCATCAAAACCACTCAAAAATAATACCTAACAGAATTGCCAAGCTTCAGAAGACATTTGTCCATTTAAAAGCTAAGACAGCATACAGTTTTCTCACATCTGGTCAATAGTCCCTGCTTAAAAAATTTAAGGCTGAAGAAAGAAAAATAAAATGGTCCTTAGCAGCCTTGAGATGTCAGTAATGACCTGCTACTCCATCTCACTAAAGATACTAATGTTTTGCTCCTCAGGTTGGTCTGATAGTTTTAAGCAGTTTTTAAATAATTTAAATGAAATCTGGTTATTTTACCTTTCTTCTTTGTCCTTCACCCCCTCTGGCAGCTTACTGTCGGTACTACCACCACAAATGTGTTTTGCCACCAAGTGTTTCTCAACATTTACCTGAATTACCTCTTGGCCAATTTATGACAAGTAACTTGGCAAAATTTTTTTAACTGAACTGTCCATATGCTACAAAAACTCACATAGTACACATCATACAGAAATTTCAACGGCACTAAAAAATCTTCATTGAACCTATTAGGAAAGCAGTCTTATCTACACTCACATGCTTAGCCTACTACTAGGATTACAATCCCAACAGAACAGGCCACTGACAATTCTGACCACTGGTTCAGCAGCTTTTCCTTCACCTGAAGGTGGTAAAGGTAGTGAAAAACAACATTTAGACTCTCAGAATCTCTTGCTGGTACTGCTACTTCTGCAGTACATTCGGCACCACTTTTTCCTACTTTTCAGCACAGACTTGTGTTCTGCTTTGTGGAAGCCCTTACACTAGTTTGCTCAAATACATAGGCTTTGGCTGGAAAGGAGTCCATTTTCCTAGCAGTAGCTGGGACGAGGCTGTTTGGATCTGGGATGGAAATGGTGTTGATATTTTGTTGATGCAGGGGTATTTTTGTTACTGCTGAGCAGTGCTTGCACAGATCCAAGGCCATTTCTGCTTCTCATCCCACCCCACCAGTGAGCAGGCTGGGGGTGCAGAAAAAGGTGGGAAGGGACACAGCCAGGACAGCTGACCCCAACTGACCCAAGGGGTATCCCAGACCATGTGACATCATACTCCGTGTATAAAGCTAGGGGAAAGAGGGGGGATATCTGGTGTTTGTCCTCCCAAGTAACTGTTAGGCATGATGGAGCTCTGCTTCCCTGGGCATGGCTGAACTCCTGCCTGCCCATGGGAAGCGGTGAATTAATTCCCTGTTTTGTTTTGCTTGCGGGCACAGCTTTTACTTTATCTCATTAACTGGCTTTTGTTTCAACAAGATTCCTCACTTTTACTCTTCCAGTTCTCTCCCCCATCCCACTGTAGGGAGTGAGTGACTGTATGCAGCTTAGTTGCTGTGTGGGGTTAAATTACAATGTTTTGGTCTTGTGGTTTATCTCTCTACCCTTAAATCAAATTTTTATTTAAATTCTTTAAGACAGATGAAGTTCTGTGATAAAGCTGTTAAATACTTACTTTGCTTCAGCTACTAGAAACTACTTTCCAGAACAAAGTAGGAACATAATTTTAAAAGGGAGCAGTAATTGTGTGCACCCTCCTTTAACAAAAAGGGTTTGTGTGTTCTGTGTTTTATTTTTAACCGTGGTTACGGAAATAAACAATATACTTCATCTGAACTGTATTGAGATTCCCATTCATCAGTCAAGAAAATAAAATTCTCCAAGTTGCTGCTTGCCTATAAACAATAAATATGTGAAATAATAAAATTCTCAGTATTATTTTACAAACATGGAAAAAGAACTCATTGCAAAATGTGTTTCTTACCATGCCTTTTCCATCTATGCCCTCTTATAGACATGCTAGTCACAGCATTTCTTGATATTCTGGATGAAGTAGGTGTAATTTCAACCTGAATGCATCTTGTACCTTCTTTACTAGATTTCATGGCACCCTGAGGCAGTGAAGCTTTTATTGCATTAGCAACCTAGAACAGAAGAGATGCATTTAAGTTCTTATCACAGAGTTCCAAATTTTACAAGAATTCTGTAAGGGATTCTTACTATTTCAAGAACAATACTACATACAATTGCAATGTATGGTCAAAAAGCACACCACTCTTTTGCGTGGCCTACAAAGAATGCTGGCTGCAATTAGCTCTCAGAACTAATACTCCCCACTTTCTTAAAACAAAGTTTCCAATTTCTAGATGTGGCTATTTCCTTCCGAGTTCTGCTGCACCATTATCTTAGTTCTGAAGGCTCAGAAGTGTTTTACTGAAAACAGCCTGGTCACTAGGAAACATGACACCACAACTAAGTACAGTGAAAAGCCCTGTGTAGTGGTGCACTTACAGACTGAGCTGTGTACACAAGCAGAGATTTAGGTTCTTGGTATCATCTTGTATCATGCATGTTCACGGGAAGGATTTCCCAAGCTAAAAATTCTACTCAACAAACTGCTGAAATAAAATACCTACCAGCAGAGGTTCTGGATACAGTTCAAGCTGTGCTCTATACAAAACATCATCCATAGCTTTACGAGCCAGATCCCATTCTCCATTATAACTGCAAAGGTAAAATTATACATAATAATAAGCATCTATGTCAACAGATGAACCTTCTTGGTCACAAAACCTTCACAGATCTGGTATTCCTTGAGAGTTCAGTTTAGACGATTGGAACTACTTGTTTGTTAGCAGTAAACCTGCTATTTAGAGAACTTTGAAATAGCATCTTCAAAACTTCAAACTTTGAAGTTTTCTTTTCACTGGCCATTCCAACCAGTTTAAAAATTATATTATTAGCTGTTGATCAGCTACTCATGAAATATTCTGAAATACAAACAGGCATTTTTAATAATACTCCACCTTTTGAGTACTCCTGTATTACTAGTCTCCAATTATTTCAGTTACTAAGGAAGTAATTAATTAAGAAAGAAATTAAGTTCACATATTAACATGACTATCAAATGGTAGATGACATCAGCATTTCAGAAAAAAGAAAAATAAAACCTCTTTTCTATAACTAGACTGATGTCAAAACTAACCACGCAAAGATGTGGACAGCAGACAATGGTTGGAAAAGGCTTTTTACAGTATTTTCTTCCCATCAGCAGTTACACCTATCAAGTGCTGCTCTAGCCATCTTTCCCCAGCATGACACAGGTAACTTCATCCATCCACTGTCTCTTCCCAAGGACCTTACTGCTAGACACGGTATTTGCCCACTAGAAAATGAAATGGCCCCGAGGTAGCATGTCTGAACAAGTACACAAATTAGGCTGGGACTTCTCTATTTTGTATGTGTATTAGAAAAAAAAAACTTACAAGGCATAATAGATCCCTGTTAACATTTGCACCATGAATTCAGATGAAACTGGAATCCTGCTGTTGACTCCCTTGTACTTTCTCACTTGTTGGCGAGGATATCCACAGACACAAATTCTAAAGAAATCATACAGCTGTCATTAGTAAATAATGTGGAACCACCTTTGTGGTTTTACTTTCAATACTTCACCAGCATTGATTAGTTTTTAGAAGCCTTGAGTTACTACTTCTAAAAAATGCAAGAATGACACACAAGATAACATTCTTATGAAAAGAGACTTAGTAACTGCCTCAATGCAAAAAATCTGGTCTTACTACTTGAGATCAGCACACAATATTTTGTACTGTTGTTTTCATATTGACAATCCATGTTTGTAACTTAGGAAAGTGATAAAAATTGAATTAGATTACTAGAAAAAAGCACATTCATGGCAGATCTTAAGAAAAATCCCAAAATTCCACATTGCTCAAACCAATTAACGGAGTTATTCTGTATCTCTAAATAGCAGAACATAAATTCCACCGCATCCAAACAAGACACTGAAAGATATTCTGGCCTTCTGACACATATTCCCCATATTCTAACATGCTGTCTATTCTAAATTGCTGTCAGGGTAAGATTTTCAGTAAGCAGAAAAACATGAATGACAAAACCAGTCAGGAATTAAGAACTATGAAAGCAGTTAAACTGTATAGCATTAAATAATTCAGTACCCAAACACTCAACATTTTGAAGTAGAAGGACTTGCTTGCATCTACTGGTAACTGGCTTGTGGTTTTTTGGATGCTTTTAAAAATTATTTATTCCAAATACAATCAAAACCTAATCAAGCAGAATAAGCAACATCAACCTCCTTTCCACTATCTTTAGCTTCTAAATAAGTTTTACCTCATATTTTAGAGCAGTTTATCTAACAAAGATCTTGTAAGACTCTTGTAAATATTGCCAAACACTCCATGGTATCTTGCCTCCTTTGAAGAGAAGGAAATCTTACAGGCATCCATTATCATGCTTTAATTGTCAGAGAAGCCTAGGAACTACAACTAGAAGAAAGCTGCTGCAGTTGACTTCTAGGTCTCTTGGGTTTCCTGGGTTAAGGAAAGCATTCTAATTTTTCCCTTAACCTACAGTTTACTTTTAAAAATCTAGAGATAAACATGTTTACTACCCATTTCTCTTATTTGAAAAAAAGAAATTGATCAAAAAATAGACACTGTAATTAAAGCTGAGCTTGTTTTGTTTTGAGGTCGGGGTTGGGGGGGTGTTGGCATTGTTATTTTGGTTTTTTGAAACAACAGCTGATTTTGGAAATGCTCAAAGTATCCATAAAAACTGATATATTTTTAGTTTCAACATCTACTATAATTACGAGAAAGTTTCAACCTGCACAGCATCCAAATTTATTTAGCAAACTTGCAATGCAAAATATGCCACAATTTTAAAAGACATTTCTGGTTTTCTTTAGTTAACACAACTACAATTACTGTTATTAGAAAAAAACCAGCTCCCTTTGACTTCTCTCAGGGAAGAAGCTTAACCTGCATATAAGCCAGGTTATTGTTTCCCCATTTTGAGATCTCAACCCAAAGTTATATAAGAGATACTTTAAAAGCAAATAATGCAGCTGTAAACACTTATGAAAAGAAGTCAAGTTTAAAAGTAGCCTTTGGGAACACAGAGCTTGTTTTTATAGAAAAAGTCCAAACTGATTGCCAATCAAGTTGGAAATGCCACTTTAAGTGTAAACAACCTACAGAAATTACCTTGAACAAATTTGACACAATGACTGAAGAGACATTGCAGGCATGTAGCTTAAGGCAGCATTGTAGCAGAGCAGAAGGAAAGTCAGCACTTCAAACCTGGGATTTGAAAGAAACATTAGAATTCCATTACCGATTTTATTCTTCTAAAAAAACCAAGTTTACATGGAAATTTTTAAGAGTTATTTGAACAGATTCAGCATTGCATTTCAACAAAATCAACAACTGAGTAAGCTTTTCCTCTACATGCCTGCTGATCTTTCTGCATCTACATTTACACGTGTTTAGAAACAAAAAAAAGCACATGACAAAACACAACATACACCTATTCTCCCTCAGTCTACAACTACACTAAAAATCAGAACCTCAGATCCATTATGGACTCTCAAACAAAAGCCCATGATATGATTTCACCTGTTCTGGGCTGTCAGCATCTCCCTCTGAGGATGAGGTCCACTGTACACAACCCTGGACAACCCATGCTGTGACAAAGCTCCTTCAGTGAGAGCCATGGAGCCAATGCTGGAAGGCTAAAGGAAAAAAGGGTCATTCAGAGCACGTCCACCTTAAATCTTGCTATAATGCAAGTGAAAATAGACAATAATAAGCGTCACCATATTTATGTACAAATTTTCAACAGATTTAAGGTTATCTGACTGTTTAGAGAAGTCATTTTACACCAGATAAGGTATATGGCTTCAGAAAAGAAAAAAAGACATATTTCCTGCATGGGTACTGGAATTACGACTATTCAATCTTGAAAAAGCCTCAGAGGCCAGTTAGCAGTACTCAGAAATCTGACAAGCATGTTCCTATGTCATCATACAACATGTTAAAACTACTTTTCATTTTTGCTCTTAACACACAGGCCTCCAAAGCATACTGCCCTTCTCAATCAGGAACTCCACTTTGTAGGTGTTACTTACTTCATGATAGACAGAAGGTTTGGACAAAGATGGAATTGTGAAACTCAGGACTTTGCTATGTCCCTCTTTGTCAACTATCTCCTGAAAAAGACAGAAGATACCAATGGTTACACTGTACTACAGAAAACAAACATCCAAAAATGTTAAGTGCTGTTATAGGGACTGATAGGGATACTATAACAATCCAAGCTGCAAGCTAGAAATTATCTATTTGCTTTCCATCACAGCATGTTTTGTTTGTTTATGAAAACTCTTCAAATAACTCAGCCAAGGGTACATCCATCAGGAAACATGATGTTTAAACAGCATTATCTTTCTTTAATTATACACTATTTACTAATTGTGAAGGTTAACAATCAGTAGTTCTGTTCTGTAAACTATTAACCATCAAGTAATCACTCTAAGAGTAATTTGTTTTGGAACTATTACAGCTCTGGAATGATGGCAGCCTCATACAGTTTGACAGCAGCAGACCACGGCATTTGGAAAAGCCCAAGTCTGCCAACTCTCTCTGTGGAATTAAAAGAAGTATGGATGCAAAGCTTTAGAGAAGCTACTTTCCTGAAAGATCCCACCACAGTAGTAGCTGGCAGCCTTGTTGCTCCTGTAAGTTAACAGAAGACTAATGGATAAGGCAAAACAAGATGTGGTTTGGCACCACAGAAGAGCACTGGAGTATTTCAAATTAAAAACTTCCAAAGATCCAAAGTAGACTTGACCAATAACAAAAACCAGATGCTAGATTTTACTTTTCTCTTTCCTAATTTTCAGCAGCTGATTTCATATATCCAGAAGGAATAATTAGAGAGAAGTTTCAGTGTCTCCTAATACCCATGCCTTGGAAGGCTGGAGGTCTAACTTCACATAGTAATTATTAAATCTCCTGTCTTAAAATAAAATATGAAGTGGTAAAGGAAGACTGAAAAGGATCAAAAAGGCACACAGAGCTGTTCCTTCTGAAAAGCTGCACAGCTCCTCCACTCTCCACATAAACCACTAATATTTTAATTTTTAATAATGCTCCTGCATCAATGTGGAAAACATGTTCCTCAAAATACAGGAGAAAGGAAAAGAAAATGTCTACATCCAAACTTCTAAATTCTAAAAATATTAATATTTGTATTCTTCATTCTACTCAGATTTGTAACTAAGTTTCAGGAGTGCATTTCAACATCTGAAGTGTATTTAAAAAGCCCTGAAAACTACAGCTAGGAAAGTGAAAAATTCTAACTGCATGTACTACCATTGTCCCTATGCTAAAGGTAGAACAAACCAGTTCATGACCTCAAGGTGCAACCACAATAATTCCATGCCCCTCACAATGTAATCACTTTAAAATTACTCTAAGCAGTATTTTTAATTTTTTATTTTCCTTCAGTAAGAAACTGCAGGACTTCAACTAAACATGTTCAGTTTCCAAGAGTCCACCATACATATTTACATAGGAATTATTATTTATATTAGGCTTCATATTTCCTCTTGTTTTTGAAAATATAAAGTAGTTGGCTAAAGAGAAAATAAGTATCTAAGCAGGTCACCATAGCACTTTTTCAGCCTGTACACTAAAGAACAATACCACCACGATTGTTTCTTATAAATTTTATACGACATCGACAGCAGGGAAGAAGTCAGCATGAGTACTGTGGCACTGCTTTACCAGAAGCATTCATTATGTCTTAAAGCAGAACGGGGAAAAAAGTTCCCAAAAGTCACACTGATCTACAGCTTCCTAGAGAAGCTTGCTGTGGAATTCTTATGAATCCAGGCACTGGAGATGGAAAGCCAAGTTACTAATTGAGAAAGAAACTGTTCACAGCTAAAAGAGGATGTTACCAGACTGGTTTCAAGCTTAACTGTAAATGTAATTTCTTTTAGGAGAAAAAAAAAAGTGATTACAGCCACATCCATGAACCATTTTGTTATTCCATTACTTCATCATGGATATAAAGGAGTGAATTGCCTTAAGGCATAAGATCAGATCAAAAGCTTTTCAGGAACGTTCTTCTTGTCAGATACAACTAAGTATACAGAAACAGGCAGGATGCCCATACTCTGCCTCAAGAGGAGTGGAACAGGGCTCAGGTCTTTTAAATTAGACTCCTGGGTGAAAAAAAACCATTTTCACTTGCTTGGTGAAGACACCTGTGATTATTTCTAGAAGATGGATAGCAGCTGCCTTCTCCAGATTTTCAGAATGAGGAGACCTGAAGTTCATGACTATTTCACAAAAAGCCTTCCTAAAACAACCAGAAGAAACTATATTGACAAGAATCCCAACAGACATAATAAAACACTAAATATTTTAAAATAACCATAAAAAGACTAAAATATGGTGCTTTTAAGGGTTCCTTATTAATTCTGTTCTTCAAAGCATAGATTTAGCAACAAACAGGATATTTTCATACAAAATATTTTTTAAATGTCAAGGTTATTTCAAAATGGAGACATTTAATTTCTCAAAGCTGAGCAATCTGTTCAGCAGTCAAGTATTAGTTGAATGTAATTTTTTTGTGGTTTTAGTCTAGATAGTCAAAATAACCCAGAAAATATGGGCAAGAATTTCAAAAGCAGTACCTCGAAAAGTTGTCAAGCAGAATATGAGCTTAATCACCATACCAAGAAATAAGTAATAAAAAAAATTAAGAACCACAGAAGAAGCAGAGAAAATATTGACCAAAGAATGAAAGTTCATGTAGTAGATTTCTGATGGACACTTATTTGACACTTCATTTCAATTCTGAAACAAAATCTTGAAGTACAAACCAAGTTATAAACTCCTAGGAGAAGAGCCTCTATGCATCCACTGCTCTGCAAATCTCTGCTGGCTGAGACAGCAAGATAGCACCACATCAATTCTGGCAGAAACTGCAGCGTAAACCGTAGCAATTGTTCCTCACCACTGCGATAGAACTCAAAGAGCTGATGGCAAACTGGCTCCAGAAGCTGAAATACAAGTTACAATTGTGAATGAATAAAACATTACAAAAATCTGCAACTTTGGATCAATCCTTTAGCCAAAACTGTAAACTGATAAAAATGACATTTTAGTTATTAGGGAGTGACTGATACATCAGCTGCTCAAACCACCTTACACACCTTCATGCCCATAATGTACCTGTGGATGATAAACGTAGAGCCATTCATCCCATGTGAATAAAAAATTCCAATGGGTGCTTTGCATCATTTTTGACTCACTTCCTCCAGCCTCAAAGCATAAATAGATGATAGTTATCACATACCTCATACCATGCTCTCAATTTCTTTAATATACAGGAAAAGTACCTGAACAAAAGGTCTTGTTATTCTAACACTCCAACAGCATACACAAAAATTGCTAGAAGCTTTACCCACCTAGTGACAAGAGCTGTGTAACACTTAAATTCCAAGTATTACATAAACTCACTACACAACAGAATTAGTTTATTTTCTCACTCTCATTAAAATCTTCTAGAAGCTTCAATGTATTTATACATTTGAGACAGAAATAGGAAGCCTCAAGAGTAATTTTAGAATCAAATTTGTTAAGCTAAGATAAAAATGAATGTAAAGCACTGAACTGGAAGTAATGCACTGAGCTAGATCAAGTTAAAAAAATATTTTAAAACAATGATGCTATCAGCCTGCACTGTGTCCCTGGATTTAATGTGCCTTCTTGTGCTACCACCTGCCTCTGTTGTAAGGATGAAGCACTGTGTGTTACCACCACATGTCAATGTACGGAAATAAGGAGATTCCCTAATTTTCTCCAGTTAGAAAATATTGTCAAATCAGCAGGTACTTTCAAAGCCAGCTGAACTACTAAACTCAGTTCTGCTATTTGACTAGATCACAACTTTAGTTTTAGTATAGTATGTGTTTAGAAAAATAAGGAAGCCAATTCTATATTCATCCCTTTATTGAAGCAAAGGAAGCAAAATCACCAGGAGACTGTGCTAGAAAAATACCTGCTTGCTTCCTTAAGCTTTTCCTCCTGAACACAAAAAAAAGTCAAATCAGCATTTCTTACCTCCCAAAGTTACTTCTGAAACTGAAAGATCTTAGCAGATTTGCGTTCTTTTTTAAGAAGTAACCTGGGACAATCTGATCCATTCTAAAAAAAGAGGAACTTTTAGCTTCTGAGAGATATAGCTTCACTTCAGAAAAACCATCCCTGAAATATCTACAGTAAAGGCAAAAAAGCCATGCTGAGCTAAACTAGTCACCAGTTTTAAGAGCAGTACAGCAACGATCCTTCTAGAAAACTTTACCAGCAGATCTGCATTCCATCTTCAGCTCACATTTTTCACACAATTTGCATCCTTCCCGTAATGAAGTATCGGTGCTGAACAATGTGCTTGAACTTTAAAAGGCACATGGAGAGCTGTGACAGGTATCCATGTTTACATCGTTATCTCACTTGAGACAGCTTTGTATCAGCGCATTTAATGCGTAATCAGTACAAAACCAGATTTTCTTCCTCAAAATGCCACCACATGCTACAACCTAATATCAAAACACACTAATGACTGTTGCTGTTTCAAGATATCATTTTGAACTGAAAAGTTCTAAAAGGTATCTAAGACATTTTTTAATGCTGGAACAGAAGATGTTCAAGCAATTTCATCCTCCTTCCTTTTAAGCTGCACCCAAGTGTGTTAGACACTCCAAACACTTGCTGTTTCCTAATGCAAATGCCTGCATGGCTCCTGTCTAAAAAGCCGGCAAGAATGTTTTAAGTAAAAAGCAAAAAATCTTCGATGTTTGAACAACAACCCATCACATATTTATTTAATTATTTTTTACTGTTAGGAATCTTTAGTCAATTACAAGTCCTTTAAATCTTCACATCTTCTGAAGACTCTCCTTTCATTGAACTACATTTTTCACCTAATAGTGGCCCAGGAACTAACATAGTCTTTGCTAACACAGTTACTATAAAGTGGATGTTAAACAAGTAGTTCATTTATCTTACAAATAGGTAATTAATTTTTGGAAAAAGCAAGCCAAAACAACCCACGAAAAGAAAATACGAAACAGTAGGAAAATACAGTTACAGATGCAAATACACATGATTACTTTTCAAAAATGCTTAAAAAAAAAAGAACAGATGCATCCTGTAAAACAAGATGAATTACAATTTTACAGTACTGATAATTATTAGAAGTACATATATTCAAGGGTGTACAAGTGAGGTTGTTTGTCCATTTTTAAACTCTGCAGTATTTGCAGTATTGAGGCATTAACCCTTACCCTTTGCAGCACACCCATGAGATAAGAGAGGACAGCAAGCTGACATTACACAATGCAGCGAACAGATCTCAAAGACCAGTTAAAAGATATTACTCTTCTTTTTAACTGCTAGTTTGTAATTATTTTCACAATGTGGAAAGCTCCAAGTAGCCTCTTCCACAAAACAACAGCTACTTGGGGAACTGTTCAAAAAAGATCTTAGGACTTTTTCCCAAGACAGCACGACACTCAAGTGTCAGCACTGACTTTTCATTTCAATTTAAAGTCGCACTAACAGGGAAATCTTCAATGCCTTGCCCCCAGAATTATCCCAACAACCTTTTCAAGCAGAATTAGCAGCAAAATCCTGCTACTAACCTAGTGATAGCCAGAACTAGTAAGAAATCAAAGAACATATGGAAGTATTAATTAGGCTATCAACAGTCTGATTAATTTACATTTTGATACACATTCTGAAGACCAGACAGGCTTGACTCAGTAGTTGGAATGACTCAGAATGCTTTTCTGAGCTGCAAATTACAATTACATTTGTTCTTTGCTTGTCAACCTGGAAGTTTCACTATCAGCATTCTCTCTAAAAGCATATAACTAAAAGCATTTCATCCTCTGACCTTTAGTACTGGCATAATCTCAAACTTTGGAAAGATGCCTTGAGTCTTTTTAGAAGAGGAATCAAGGATTTGGTGCAATTTTAAAATAATGCACAAAAGGATTTTTGAATGGTAGAAAGCAGTTAACAACACACAACTAAACCCAGATAAGGATGTTCTGAACACACCTGGATACCTGAAAACAAGGGCAGTCATGGGATGTGGAACCTTCTCAGTACAGGTACTGAAAAAACCTGCCCCCTTTCCCCACAGTTTTTTTTCATATTTTGTCATCATTTCAGTAAGGGTAGATCCACTGTATAAATCCATGTCTTTATACTGTATGTATTTCAAACAACAAAAAACCTCAAGAACTATTTAGAAGGATGGCTAATCTAGCTAACTTTTTTCTCTTCCATTGTAACAGACAAGCTTCTGACACCTAGAGATCCACATTCAAGTGATAATTACAGAAAGAATTCCATCAGACACAAACATCTTTTCAATTCCTTAATGTATTTCTCAATTCTATATCCAAGTCCTGAAGCCCATGAAGGTGAACTACAAGATTACCTACATTCAGTAGGTTACAAAACTTACAATTTTTTTTCACATGATAGTATGTCATTGCTAAGAACAAACTTTTTGAAGGCAACTCTTCATCAATTAACTAGTGTGCAAGGTCTTGGTTTCATTCTGCCAGTGTTATGTCAAACATTTTGGGTGAGAGATCCAAAATACTCACTTCACTCTGTGGCTCCTGAATTACTTTGTAAAGAGATGAAATCAAAGCAGTCTTGTCTTTCAAGCTGGTAGCATAGCTGGATATAGATGCTTCTGGCAGTGTCTGAAATGAAAATATTATAAGCAATTTGTGTCATTAAAATATGACAGGTATTTCAACAACTATTTTCCATCACAAGTTACTATTTATCAGAGTTTACTATAAACTAAACCTTATTTCACAAAGAAATCCTCACATTTTCAGACCTCTGCCAGAAGACACACTGCATCCAATCATTTTGCAGTTTCACACAGAATGTAATGACAGTGGATGGGAAATTGATAAAAAACAAGTTACAAAAATGCAACCCCCACTGAAATTTCACTGTGAGATGTCAGTCCTGTGAAACTTTTACAGGTTTCAGACCCATACTTCAAGGAGTTCTCAAGACCAACTGTACACAGGTAGCGAACATTATTACCAGATACAGTACTACCCTGGAAAAACACAAATTCCAGTTGATGCAAGTTCCAGCTCTTCTCTAATACAAAACATTTTCTGCCAGTACTTAAGAAGGTAAAATCGAATCTTTTTAGCAACTCTTTAGAAGATGTACATTTAAACATACATAAGTCTTAAAGTACTTTTTAACTCCAATCCTTCAAAGGACTCCACTCTACAGACAGGAAAACATATTTCTAGTGTATCTATGCAGACCAGAAGCAAAACCTACACTCAAGTCTGGTACTCAAACCAATAAAAGCATTCATCTATGATACACAGTTTCACTGCTCTCTGTCAGAAAGTACATCATCCCTAAGAGGCAAGGAAAAAAAACCTTTCAAGCAGACATTTGCATTTATCACATGATCTCAGCAAAACCCAAGTGTCCTGGGGTGATGTTAGGAAGCTGCTTTAGTCCTTACCCATCCACTCAATGCCCAAGGACACTGGGCATCTTTAAGAGGGACCCCGAGGGCGGGGCCGGAGCCACTGGATCGAGTGTGCTGGGAGCGCTGTGCTGCTCTTTGGGTTTCTTTTGTGTTCTGGCTAGCAGGACAAAGGTTCTGTTGGTTTCCCTTGTTCTTTTTTCCCTTCCCTTCCCCTTGCCTCACTGCCTCCCTTCCCTCCTTGCCCACCCAGGGAGCCTGTGGGTGGGACCCGGTGGGCCTGTGGGGTGGCCCTGGCTGGTTCCCTCTCCGGGCCTTTGTTGTATTTTGAGTTTGTTTGTTTTTTTTTTTTTTTTCCCTGTTCTAGCCTGTTTTTGTTTGGTGTAAATAAACAGTTTGGTTTTTTTCACTCCCACTTGTTGTGACCCACTTGTCTTACAGGTGGAGGGAAAGGGGAAGCCCTTTTCCCTCCTGAGGAGACACTCTGCAATGTTTCCTCCTGAAGTTTTGTCTCCAAAACCAAGGTTACTATTTTTCATTTTCTACAGGATGCAAGCACTCCTGTATACTTAACTAGCAATGAAACAAACACTTCTGGCTAAAGACTCGAGACTGTATTACCTTGAACTCTGATAACCACTCCTCCACAACCCCAGTATCCACAGCTAGCATCTTCCAACATCTGCTTCAAAACCTTCAGCCTGAAAGAATAAACAAACACAGTTTGTGAATACTCCAGTCACTGCATTAAGAAGATGAAAATTAAATCTCTGAATATTTAAAGAATCTTATCATACTTTTACTTGTTAACATTTTACACGCTGACATTACTTTGAACTTTTATTGTACCTTACTTATGCACACTGCTGGAAGCATTAAACACAGGAGTTTTCACATACAGCAGTTTAATAAATTCCAACTACGTACTGCATAGGAAACTCAGTAAGTCGAAGATTTGCACAAGTGGCATTCTGAAAACAAAAAATATTACCTCCTCAATTTCAATTTATTTTTCAGCTTACAAAACTTGAGAGGAAACTGTGTGGACTGAAGAGAAACAACTATTCAGGTTTTTCCGAGGAAAAGGTCACTGAAATAAAGGCGGATGGAAAACCTTCCAGTCCTCCCCCACCATGGCAACTTCAAGACAATGAGTCTGCTGCCTCAGCATGGAGCCTAAGATGGACTCCCCAGCCCAACATTCTGCCCAGTCTCAGACAGAGGGAGGTCATCAGCAGTAGGACTTGAATACAGGAGATGCAGAGCAGCTTCTGAAATTAATTTCTGATTTCTCTTCAATTTTGAGAAACCACTTAAAAACTGTCCCTTGGAGCAGCTTACTCTGACACAAAAGGCCACTATAGCACTAAGATACAAAAGTACTGAAAGTTAAAAGAGCATGCTGTTAGCTTATCCAAATTGTGCCCATGGATTTCAACCAGAGACAAAATTAAATACTCATCTGAGAAAAAAAATAAACACTGTCTTGGTGAAATGTTCAGTCATGGGAGATATCCCATCCAGTTTTACTTCCCCAGCTTAAAACTAGTTTTGAAGTACTGAAAACCAAGTATGGGCTTGTCCATGAATGACACACAAGGAAAAGATGAGAGGGAAGAACTGCCTTTTATAACACAAATACAAATACTTTGTTCTGAAATCCAGACTGCAGAAGAGCATATACAGACTATATACAGTGTATTTTAAGAAGCCTAAAGGGAGAAGAACCAGATCTACTCACTATAACCCTCCAAAGCAAGGGGAGTGGGGAAAGCCCAAATTTAACTAAGGCTTTAAGTAGTGGCCAAGAGCATTCAATGGCTTTCAGTGCACAGACAGGGTTGTGAGGAAATGACTATTCAGACATGAATGGCAAAGGAATAAAACTGAACAGGCTGTTCAGCAATTTCATTTTAAGAATCATTTTAATACACAGAATTACCAAAAGGCAACCAGAGATTTCTGTGCCCTCTTCTCCTCACTTGCACAATCATTAAATAACAGACCAGGATAGGTGAAATCAGCTGTGACAGTGGCCTCTCACCACCCTAGAAAGACACACAAGTGTGCACAAAGCTTACAAGAACACTGCCTTTGGAGCATGAAAGGACAATAGGGAAGGGCCAAGGAGGCATAAGCATTTAATTTTTGGAGACCAGACTACTGCCATGGCTGGATATGGGTTCTTTAAGGACTGTGAGGGAGGAAAGCCATCCTTTCTTGGGAGAGCAGCAGGGACACATGGAGCTTGGCCCTGCTGTGGACGTTGAGACAGCGGGAATCTTACAGGTCACAGATGAGAGGGCAGAACGGGTGACATTATGGCAGGAGCTTGCCTCTCATCACCTGAGCAAGACAAAACATAGGAAGCCCTCTTCATACAGCTGAAGAAGCCTCAAATTTACAGGCACCTGGTCCTCACATGGAACATGAACTTATCTCTTGGAAAGGCAACAGAAGAGGAAATGAGCTACTCAGGTGGTTTTTGGAATGCATTGATTATCACTTCCCAAAACAAGTGACTGAGGAGCCAAAGGCAGGCCCTCTGCTAAATATCATAATTACAAACATGGAAAAACTGGCCAGTGATGTCAATCAAGGTCAGGGCACACATAACTGCAATGACCATGACAAAGGAGATCACAGGATCCCAGTAAGAAGTATCAAAGCAAGAAGGAGGATTGGCAATGCTCTAGAATGGTCCACAGGCTTCGGCAAAAATATCAGTAACAGGAAAATTAGGGCTCCATTACTGAATTAGCAAGGGATTGAGAGAAGATACAGAAAAGGCCAAGGTACTCACTGCCACCTTTGCTTCTGTTGTTACCAGCAAGAGCAGCCCCCAGGAGTCCTGGATCTCAGAGCACAGAAAATTGGCTCGAGTGCCAGAGTGGCTGAGCAGTCTCCACCCCTGGAGACACTGAAAACTCAGTTTGATAAGATCCTGAGCAGCCAGACACCTGTTTAAATTTTCACTACTTTGAGCTAAGGTAGTAGACGTCAGAATCACCGGAGATCCATTCAAACCTCATCCATCCTATCACCCTTTATCAACAAAGAAACAGGAAGGATTGCCATGAAGAATATTCATCTAGCTAAATACCAAGTCTTTCTGATCAGCACTGACAGTCTCTGGAAGGTGTAACAATGAAAATACAGAGGAGCAACCTCTGAATACTCAGCATAGGTTGTGTGTTAGACCCTGCTGTGAAGGAAGGCTTTTAAGGATAATACCGTGTGCTAACAAACACAAGTCCTACTACAGTTAGGGAAGCAACCACCTTACCAGCTCCTACAGAATCCCACAATCTACTAGCCCTACTTTCATTCCTGTGAAGGTGGGCAAAGGTTTTTGCAGCGTCTCATGCTTCAGCACAGCTGACAATCATAACCATTCTCTACTGAGCCCCACTAACACCACAAATACCTGTCCTAACATTGATTGTTCAAAGCAAAAATCCAATTTTTGGATTCAAGAGGAGTCCTGGATACAAATCCATAGCTAATACCACATTTATCAAAGAGATGCATTTTTTTTTCTCACCTATCTCTAGTGATTCATCCAGCATTATTTTCAGATTAAAGGTTCCCAGTGCAGAGAGGTATCATTTGACCAGTAAAAACAGTAAGCCATCCTTGGCTGGCATTATCCATTGGAATAAGAATAATACTTCAAGTTTTTATGACTAATTTTATGACTAAATATTTAAAGGTGACCTTTTTTTGCAAAAGCATGAACTTTTGAAATGACATCTATAAAAAAGAAATAGGGCAAAGTTTTTGCTGATCAGATCTTTTATATTTATTTTTAAAGTAGCAGAGGCATTCCATTGAGAGTTAAGGCAGTTGAAAGACAGAAAATAAGACTGTCCACATTTTACCTTCATGCATTAAAAAATCCATATATACCTGTTTAGCTCACAACAACACACATTTGAGTATCACAAATAAGAACTCTAACTTTACAAATATTTTCCATGAAAACAAAGATTATGTGTTAGATTGATGTCCCCTAGAAGGAAAAAAAAGCCTCAATTTCACACATCAGCTGTGTGGGATCTACTTAAACAGGCAGACAATCTACTGCTTTACTGAAGACTGCCTCATTTTGTCCTAGTTAAATAACAGATCAAGTTGGAGTGGCACAATATTTGGACAGAGTTAGAAATCCAAAGACTGTTCCAAAAGAAGGATTAACAAATTTCAGTTAACAACACAATTTTTGCTGAAGCCCACAAAAAGTTTACAAAAAGTAAGTCTAAAATGGGATTTCTACCACTAAGTGGACCAAAATAACCTTTCACAGAAAAAAAAGAGGATTGAAAAAGCACTCCTTAATTACAGCTTTGTTTCAGTGGATACAACTGCAAGATGTAGGCCACTGTAAGCATGAGATGTCCCAGTCACTACAGAATTAAAGCATCATAAAGTGGATAAATACCTGCTACTTTGGGGATTATCAAAAAAAAAAATTGTATTAAGAATGTACTTTATATATGCTAAAACTGTAATGAAAATTCAAATAACACAGCAAACACTACACAGCATTTTTCCAACACAAGTCTTGTTTTAAGATACATCAGCATGTTATTCTGCTTAAATGAGTATTTTTCCTTGGTCTCTTCCTACCAAGTCCCTGCAAAGATTTCAAATCAGTGGAGTTCGAGAATTTCTTTAAAAACAACTTGCTTTTGTCACCACAAACAAAAAACACTTTGATTAAACACGACAAGCAGCTTCAAATGTCTCCATGCTCCTTGTTCACTTGGATGTCCTGATGAAGATTGTTACTGGGAAGATCAAGAAGGCTCAATTATTTAAATACCACACAACCACTTGTGATGCAGCTCAGTAACAGCCAGGTGGTTTATCTCTGTTGAATTTTTGTTAGACACATATATATTATTAACTCTTCTCACACATGAAGTAAAGCCACTAGGTGATACTCTTTCATTGCAGGTCTTATCTGCAGAGCTGCCACATGAAAGCAGGCATAGCTTATGCAATCTAGCTAACACACTGATAATTGTTTACATGGCTAATATAACTTGTATGCTTGGGTCTTGTGAGTTAAAAGCACTTTGGAGTATTTTCCACAATACTCTCAACTTAGATTAGCAGTCAAAGATAGGATTTATAATAAATAATTAACAATGCCCAAGTCCTAAGCAGCCTCTGAGCACTGTCAATTGGTCTTGCTCTATTCTAATACAATAATGTAAGTCTTATAATCTCCTTATAGAAGCAATTTTTTCTTTTGTTTCAAGGTGAGCAGTACAACTCAAAAAAGATTCCAAGAAAATTTATCTGACAAAAGACGAGCATCATTTAGAAGAGACTTCTGCAAAGTCCCTAAGAAGGTAATTTTCCCCCCCTTACCCATTACAGAACAAATACGTCAGGAACTTACTGAATTTCCTGTTTTTTAATAGAAGAGGGAGGAAAAGTTACTAGGCACTGAACTGGTGGAGGGCCAGCCAAGACAAATTTAGACATATTATATTCTCTGGCAAACTTACTAATGCATCCATCTACTTAAATGGCTTTGGATTTTCATACATGACACTCAAGACATTAATATAATAATATCAAATCATGTGTTTGAATGAAATCACAGACAACACAAGCACAGGTTCTTCTTTAAATTTAAATTCTCACAATAGGTGGCTTTCTTGCTCTTTACTGCTACCCAGTGTTTGCAGAAATCACCCACAGAATGCATGTGCATAAATGAAATCTGGATTAAGTACAAGGAGGCTGGGCTTGGATAAAGAATGAACTTTTGAGTTCTGCAGAATTGACCTTCTGAAACCGCAGTATTAGATATTTGCTAGCGAAATTCACAGAGCTGGAAAAAACAAAACCAGGAGCCAAAAACTGCTCAAGTCCCATCCTCTGGGAATTGCTGGAAGAGGAGAGAAAGCATATACTGTGTCCTTACCTAATCTGTAAAGTATCTGCTTGGAAGTCGGTATTATTTGCTAAAAAAAAAAAAAAATTGGCTTAAGGGAAACATGGAGCAGAAAGTTAAGCTATTTATGAACCATCAGCCAAATCTGTCAACTCACGCCAGAATAGGAACAAAGTAAACTTGTGAGCATTCCATTAGGATGCATCAGATGCATGAGAGATGAAGACTCTAGCAAATGTTCATCGTCTGTAGTAGTTTGCACACAGAAGTAGGGATGGGCCAATCAGGACTCAATTTTTCTTACCTTTTGAAATAGTACAAGTAATATTAGAAACCTTTTAATCAGCTCTACTTATCAAGTTCACTTAAGGAATACAGTCTACACTTATAATTCACACTGCTGAACCCTTTTCTCTCCTTCTTGTTTCAGAGACAGACACAATCCTTGGTAAACCACAGAACAGGAAAGAGCACTCGGACAAGTATATTCTTGATTCAACTGACATAGAAGAGAATGTATTTTCCTGATGTCAATGCACAACTCCTTCTAGTGATACAGTGATCTGTTCATTTACTGTACAGTTCTGAATATGGTCAAGCTGTTCTGTTCAGATGGTTGTAGATGCAGCAATGGCAGCAAAACATTTGAAATCTCTTGAGAAAAGAAACATGCTACTGTGAACTCCAAAAGCCACTCTGACAGGTTTCAGAAACAACAAAGGCCAGGTCTGACTTCCTGACTTCGACAAAACCCCAACAAAAACCCCATTGTGCTAAGCCTGAAACAGTCACATGCTCTATTCAGATATAAACCAGCAAACAATGTTCAAAGGCTTGGTATCAAATATTCTCTGATAATTGCCATCTTCAGTTTAAAACAAGACAGCTATGGTGCACCAAGCATCACTGCCTTAGGCTCAAGCAAATTCATAAAATGAGAGATGGTTATTCAGTATCTTCCAACAAGAGAAATAACAAGTTTTAGGTGATACTAGAGGTGACAGGCTCAAAACAAACAGGAGTTACCAAAAACAATGTAGGAAGGAAGTATGCATACAGGTCTGAGTACATGAACTTTATATAAACGCACAGAAAAAAAAGCACCTGGCCATATGCATGGAAGGATCTACCCAGAGCCACTAAATATATAAGCACTTCTAGATCAGAAAGCTGGAGTCAGAGGTTGCTCCCCAGCACACTCTTCCGCTTTTCTCTCAGCTCCTTTCTCGGCCTCTATTAACAGCCACTGTTAGACAGTAGGGTTTCAGAAATTCTGGTCTGATTCACTATGGTCATTCTGCAGTCTTCTACATAATACAGTAGTCAACACACAAAGATAACTGTTCTGAACATTTGTTTCCAGTGGTTTGTAAAGATTACTGAACCTCAGGAACTGAAACTGCAGTCAATTTTAATTTCATCTTGCCAAGGGCATTATTCAGTTTTGCTTCCCATTTTCCCCTCCCCTCTGTCAGTGACAGAAGCAGCCTTAGATAGAAGCTCTTACCTAGAGCTTGCATTTTATGTCACAATGTGGAACATCAGCCTTAAAGAGCCAGGAGTTTTTTCCATTATACAGGTTTATAGACTTTTCCATTATATAGGTTTAAATAAGACTTCCTGATCCTGTGCACATATGCTTCTCAAACAATTTCCACTTGGAATATGATGAAGTGATACGTATGTGCCCATCAGAGAAGTCCTCCTGAATGATAGCCATTACAATTTTCAAAAAAATAACAGATCTATTAATATTCAGCCACAGATGACAGACCTCAATTCAGTTTTGATGCCAGCAATTAAGGAAAAACAAAGTCTATAGAAAGCAAGCATATATCAACTAGACCATACAGAATCTATAAATAACTGTCTTAAATGCAGTTGTTTCTTGTGCAAAGTATCCAGTACCACAGAACACTGCATGGAGGCTTCTGGGCTGTAAAGCATCAAATACTTGACATATCAGACTATAACTCAGTCTTCCACAAACTTTGAATTCTGTCAAGAGGGGGAAAAATAAAAAAACGACAAATCACCTATGGTTGAAGTCATGAGGTCGCAAGGCCATTTACAATGCTGGCAAATAGTCACATGGGCACACATGACCCAAAACATTCATGATGAAAGCTTTCTAAAAAGTCTCAAGCAGAAGGTAGGACTCCTAATAGCACAGGCTTTTGAAGTTTTTAATCCTCGTCTTTGACTCCTGGCAAATTTATTTGCTTAATTTCAGATTAGCAATCAATTACAAACCACATTTGTACTCAACTAACCTTGTATTTACCCTTTACTACAAAGGGGAAATCTCTCCCAACACAACCAAACGACTCATGCCAGCCAAACAAGTCACCACGACAGAGATATGAGACTACAATCACTGATATATTCCCTTGTATTTATACAAGCCATAGTAAATCAGATCAGATATTGTTTAAGCAGGACAAAAGCAGCCCTAACAGTACAGTGCCAAAATGAAGCAAGAGAAAATAACTTCCACTTGAATTTGATTTTTTCACCTTCCTTTACTACTTCCTCCTTGCTGCCATTTTTAATCCTGCTTTACTATTCCTTCCCTGTTGCCTACTGCACAAAAGCACATCTGCATATTAATAACCATAGTCAAAACTGTAAGACAACTTACTTCAGTCAACTTACACCCGATTCTCTGGCATGAAGAATCCCTACTCTTTCAAGCTATTTAATCTGGAGTAGATCCTCAAATGTTAGCTTTTCTATCATCTGTAATACATCAAGAGATTTATTATAGGGAAATAAAGTAAGAGCCATTACTTTCAAAGCAGTTTTTCTTAGCACCTAAAATATACTTGCTTCCTCTTTTACTTCATGCAAACATTACTGTTTACATCTCATTGACTCTTTAAGAAAGAACAGATATAAACAACATCATCTTAGATAGAATAAAACACATAATTGAAAAATCTTAAGTCCTTACTTATTCTGGATTAATATAGTTAACTGTTCAACACAAAGGAAAATCAAGATAATAACTATATGCATCATAAAGAAAGAGAATTTAAATTAAGTAACATTAAAATGAGTACAAGCACAAGTTTAACCAAATGAATGAACTAGAAAGCTTTAGCAATTTTGTCTGTTTTCTATGTATCAAGACTTCCGTAATTTGTGTTGAGAACATCAGTGTACTGGCAATTCCACAGTGACACGACACAGTGCTCTTATCACTTCTGTAAGGGACAGCAGTGCTGCACAAGTTCACCACTTGCAAGAAGCATTCTGTACAGAACCCCAAACAAACTTACTGTTCTTTTGTACCTTTGTTCCCTAAGCCCAAAGTACGCTGCATCCCTATGAGGTCAGGAAGCTTTCTCAAACCCCAAAGGCAAGTATAAAACAGTGAAATATAATAAGCTATAGAGAGAATAATGGTGTTGCAGCTTTAATTTTAGTATTGCATCTAAGTCTTGAACCAACCAATGGTGTTTTCAAAAGCATGGAGCATTATTTAGTTAGCAGTGCTGTGACACATAGTTCCTTGCCTTCTCAACCTTCAATGCTACCACAGCATTACCTTTCCAGGCAGTTACTCTCTTAATCTATTTGTGAAGTCTATTTGCTGCAAGCTTATTTCAAAAACTAAGTTATTATTTCTAAGTGAAAACTGCAAGCCACCTCAAGTTAAGAGTTTGTTCAGAACAGTCAGTCACATATGAAAAGAAAGGTGTTGCATAATTCAGCTGCTGAAAGACAGTGTAAAGCATGCACAGGCAGATGCTGCACAATAGCTTGAGTATGACTAAAAAGCATGTGGAGAACTGAGCAGAGGCTGTACTTAATCTCTGAGCATTGACTGTAAAATACACAATTTCAATGCCTTCTACCATTACAGCACAAAGTTTTAGCGAGTACAAGTCCAGAAGCATTCATTGGGCAAGTAGTTTAGCAGTGACCTATCAGAAGGAAATCGACTCAGCTGACAAAGCAGGGGCAAGAGTTTGAGAGACTCTTCACCTACTCTTTAGCAGCAACACTAAGACTGCAGGACTTCTGACCAAAACATCCCAACTCTGCCAGCTGAGAATGCAGTTTTAGGAGACTCTGCCTATTTCCAACCCTGCTCTAGGTATCTGCACCTCATTCAATTTGGAAAGCAGAGATGTCTACCTGCAAGCCAGACACTGACTTTAGAAGATATTAAACAAACCCCATGAGGAAGACATTTTGTAGCAGCTCTTGGGACTTCCATTTCAACTGAATCTTCCTTCTGCCTCCAAAAAAACACAAGGAACTGCACAAACTGACAAATGGGCTGCAGAAGTCACAGGTGCTTCAGAAGTGATTTATGTCAGGTTCAGGCCAGGATGGGGTTAATTTCTGCAGTAGCCAAGAGGGGCATGGCCAGGACCCAGAGGCTATTCTGTACCACCTCATCACTTCGGGGAAGCACTGGGGTAGCCAGTTCTGCATGGTGAGCAATCTTTTCCTATTTTGTACACTTTGTTACTGATAGCGTAGCTGTTACTGTTTGCTTTCTTATTCCATTGCTGTCTCCAGTAAACTGTTCTTATTTCAACCTGTAATCTTTACTTTTTGTGCCCCTAATTCTCCTCTGCATCCCTACACAGGGGAGGGGGAAACGGAGACTGAGAGATGCTGTGGTTTGGAAGGTTTCGGTGGGAGTGCTAAATTGGGGAATACCATTCCTATGCCAGGACAGCCTTACCAAGGTAAGGTGTAGGCCCTACTTTCAGGCCCAGTCCATTCCAGGGCACCCAGCATAAAGAAACCAACATAAAGAAAAGTGAACTCTCCCCAGGGCTCCCACTGGCTTCTCCAGATCAGTTGTGTCACCACACTGGGCTACCCAGGACAGATCTACAACATAGCAAAGCATCAGACATGATCAAATACAACTGCAATGGAAAGGTTTGATTTTGACTCCAGAACCTTTGTTTTAAATGAGTGCTATGATACATCCCATCAGCCTAACCCTACCAATGCAGCAGCATTAGAATTCCTGATAGCTTCCTATCAGCAAAATATTATCTCCCTATACCATTCTACCATTTCCACAAGGACCATGAGAGAAAAGGAGGAACGTTGCTATTAGGAATACATCCCAGATTTTATAGCAGAAAGAGGTTTATGGTAGTCTACTGACAGGTGTTTTAGTACCTCATTTTCACAGGAAAAAAAAAACCAACCTATACAAAGGTGTGTTTTCCAGAAGAGGAGAGCATCAATGCTGCAAATAACCTTAGGACATAGGTTGAGTGGTCGATAACTGCTCCCTGTTAAATTAGAGAATTAAAATTATCCATGGATATATGCATGTACTTAGCTGTGTTAAACAGTTTCAAGAAAAATACGCTTTATCTCTTCATGACAGTTCTCTTATTCTTCCTCATTCCTTGCCTTTCCCACCCCCACAACTGCCCATCCACATGTATCACAAGACTGGACACATTCATTTGAAAAACATTTCAGAGCAACTAAGAACAATTTTGCGGGTTTTTACATACTTTACAAGCTACAGAGAAACATGACTTCACTAAAATTTTTAAGAAGAGCAGACCCACGCTTCTGTCTCATTCAGAAGAGACATACATTAAATGCTCTATTGTCCCATATAAACGCTGTAGCACAGACAAAATATATGCAACTGAGACTCAAGACAATTTATGACCCTGTATGCCCTGCTCTGCACTATAATTAAAAAAAAAAAAGTCAAATCCCAAAAGCATAATAGTGTCAAAGCAGAAAAGGATTATAATTGTCTTATGTTAAGAGATGTATTAATTTAGATTGAATTCATGTTAGATGAAAAAGCTTTTAAAACAAAAAGTTCCCATTTCATTAAAGCATTTAAAGCTCAGAATATTAATTACTCAAAGAAAGCTAATAAAACTCAAAGTATACAGGTTCTGGAAGGACTCTTTGAGTTCATATTTCCAGGGTGTATTACCAAACAATCTGCCATTACTCCAAAGACACAACAACAGAAAGTTTATAAGGAATTTATATTGTTATCACTTGGGTAGCAGAACACAGTTTAAGATTAAAAATAGCAGAGCATGCATTCATCTTCTTTTCCTGTTTAGTTGCATTCTCATTAAATCACACAATGTCTTCTGCTTAAGACAGGCCTGATTTTTAAGAGTATTCTTTGAAATCTACATATCTTGTAGTTCTAGGAGTGGTGTTTCTACAATTAATTATGAGTTCAGAGTCCTGGCTGAGAGCACAGAACCAATGATTTAGAGGCCAGCAAATATTTCTGTAGCCTAACTACAAAGTGGTCAAAATTTGTTTCTACAATAATCTGGGTCTGTGAACTCAGGAACTTGATTAAGTGTATTGTGCTTACCAGAGGCAACTGAGAAGCCCCTTGAACGGCAGACAGAGTTGTGCCAATACATGGAAATTGGTCATTGATTGCACTTGTATTTGGGGCACAGTAGACCCGGATGAACCAGAGCCAAAGGACATCAAAACAGCCTAATAACCCTTGGACACGTGTTCTGCTTGTAAAATCTGTCGTAAGCATATGAAAGAAGTGTTGCAATGAACCAAGAGCAAAGCAACCTCCATCACATTGGAGGAAAAAAAAATATAATCTACGTGAATGGCCATTTGTCATAGAATATGACATTTGAGGGGTGGAGGTTGATTGCACAAAACAAAAAGATCACACACGCATCACTTAACATCAATAGACACATTTAAAGAACTTCTTCAAGGGTAAGTGTGGCATCACTTGGTTCCTGTTTCATCACTCAGTTAACTTCCTATTCTCACTTTTGTCAGTTCCTCTATTTACTGTACAAGCAGGACGTTCAACTAGGTGTTCATTCTTTCCATGACATCAAGTGTATACACATCCTATTCCTCCCTCCACATATTACTCCTACTGAATTTATACAGGACTTTTACTCTACCTCACCAAGAAGCAGCTGTAAATGGTTAAGTTAGTCCCTGCCACTGGACTGGTGCAGCTCTGTGAGCATAGGTGAACTAGCATCCACCTCTTTATCAAAACAGGACAAAATCTCTAAGCCACTTCTGAATACCACTAAAATAGGAATGAACCAAAGAGTTCCATTACTTTCTTAAGGAACGAATGAATGTGTGCATCATGTATGCAAGGCAACTTCACAGTTTAGACATCTCCTCTGATTATGTTGTTTCAGGTGGAAAATCATTACCATTTTCCCTGTGCAGCTACAGTTTGTCAGTAACAGTCTGTGAGAAAATATCACTGCACATATAACCATTCAATTCTAGTAAAAACCCTTGGTAACCAATGCAAATGCTTTAGACACTCCTACATTTTAGCCCAAGAACAAAGAGAATATTATTGAAAATAGATATACCAAACTAAAGTCAGTAAGGCAGCAAAAGAAGTAAAAGTAGCAGAGACTGCAAATTTACTCATCCAATCCCTAGCATGATGCAGAAGTGCTGGAAGAGCTCTGCTATATTTGTACACATTACTGAAAATTCAACAAAACTTCAACCAATTCCAGCTGAGACAACAGAATCCTGTTACTGCAAGCTGCATCATTACAGACTTTGCAAAACAGATGTTTCCTTTGCTGCCTTTCACTGAGTAACAGAACAAATTTGATTGTCTGAAGTGTCTCATCACAACACAACTGTTGCAAAAATACCCCTCATTTACAGTATCAACACATAATGCTGCTGAGAAAACAGGAAGGGGGGCAAAGAAACTAAAGACATTTTTCCTCAGCTTTACAATTAAATATACGACAGGCAGAAATTGGTAAACATTACACCAGCACTCACAAAGCTACAGATGTACATGTAAGCAGATGTGCAGAATAACTGTCAAAAGTCTCTCACCTGCTCCTCTGGCTGCTGCACTGGGAATTCAGTTCAAAGCAGGGGGAAAAAATGCAGGAGCCTATTAGTCTTTCTAGACCTGACATACGGAGTCAATATAATTAGGAACATGAGAGATGGGAGCGGAAAGACTGCAGCTTATTGAGCCTAAAAGCTGTAACTGAGTAAAAACAGTAGCACGTCTGCAGCGTGTGACATGAAGCAGGCAGGTATTTCAGCACAGCCTAAATAAAGAGTCAGTAAGAAATATATTCTTTTAACTGAGTATATACTAATTGTTTTAACCAGATATGCTACTAGCCACAAACCATATGATAATACTCAGCATTTCACCGACAAATCGAGTCTAAATTGACTGTAAGGAACATAAAATTGTTGCTTTAGCACAAAGTACCAAGAGCTAAGGAGCTACCCAATACTGCTCCTTCCCACACTTTGATTACACTTTTCTCCCCTTCATTACAAAATACGTGATGCTGCAGTCTACCTACTTCAAATCTGGAAGAAACACAATTTCCTTCAGCCACAAAATACTGTAAAGGAGTAGTAACCAGGAGAAAAAAAAATATTTTTATACCTGAAGATCCTTTAGTCTACTTCCTCAGGTAGAGATGTTACTGTAGCATACATGATGTGTCTTACACAGCAGACTGAAAATATTCACAATATCCTGACAGAGAAGGTGGCTTGTGCTAAAAACCCGTCAAATGCAATTTTTAAAAATTTACTAGGTCAACTTAACACTTTTACACATATTCCAGTCATCTCCTTTAATGTAGCAAATAGTATTAAAGGACTGAAAAGAATTAAAAATAGAAAACAATTGCTTTTACTTATGAGAACAGGATTCAACTGCTGGAAAACAAATCACAATGACATAATACAGCCTTGTCCATTAACCAGATGCTCATGGAGACCTTATATTATCCAGCACTTGCTCCTGTACAATGCTCAGACTACTAGACAGTTTAATTTTTGAGTATTAGATATAACTGTCTACCACATATTTAAAGTATAACAAGATTTTTCTCCCCTTACTAAAAAAATGAACTGCAATGAAATACAGCAAAAGTAGTGAATCACAGTGTTAAGTATTAGCTAAATATTAAAGTTGTATGCACTGTTCATCAAGTTGAAATTAATGCCTTGCTGAAGCATAAATATTTATCCAGTGCAAACAGCAGGAAACCTTAGGAGACAGCATGGCTTTAAGCACCAAAGTGTGTTAATTAGTACCCAATGCAGTTTCAGAGCATGCTATGCTATTTTTAAATAAAGCTTAGCTTCCAAATAGAGGAAAGTAAGAAAATGTAAAGGTAAAAGATAAGATAGCCTAAGAAAACGGTCTTTAGTAGCTATCAAAAGTGCCTCAAGTGTATCTATTTTTTTGTCACAAAGTTTAGAATGAGAGCTCTTGTGCGAATCAGGGTGGTACACAGATACTTTTGCATCTGCAACAGGCATGTTTTCAGTAAAACATGCCTGTTGCAGATGCAAAAGTATCTGTGTACTTTCCCCTAAATTTCTTCACTATGCTTCGGTTGCAACACAGCATTTCATATCATCAGAGGTTAGAAATGGAAAAACAAAAACATACATCTGTTTTGAAGAGATAACCCATTTCCAAGACTTCAGCTCAACAACTGGATGATTCTTCAGCATTGCTGGTCATTTATAAATTAGGAAGTGTTTCATGCATGCCCTCACTTTCCATGGCATTCTCCATATACAAGAGTGATGATAATTAAGTATCTGTCCAAATTCCATGTCCTTTATTGATTCCAGTTCTAATAAATAATGCCCCTAATAACAACTGTTTATTGAACCCATCTGTTTTACATTTGTTCACTATTTAGAAGTTACACTGCAGCCCTATAAACAGAACCCTTAATTCATCACACAAACAACATCCTCTCCTTTCTGGCACTACAGGACAAAATAGGGTCACATTCAGACAATTTCAGGACTCACTTGGCCATAAGTCATACTGCTTTCATTCACTATCTTTCCAGTTGTTAGCAAAGCATGTAAGTTCATGTGGGGATGATACTAAAGAAATTGCCATAAATAACAGCTGCCCTCACAGACTCGGCCAAGATGCTATTTTTATTCTCCTCCTCTTGAACATGGTCCTGATTAGAGCAAAGGCTTCAAAACAGTTTCACCAGAAGTACAAGAAAATACTTCATATGCAGCACTAATTTAGAAATGCTAAAAACTGAAAACTATTACAGTTGTTCGACCTTTTAGACATTGGTTTTGGTGTTTTAGGAGTTTTTTTATATTTAGTTCAAAAGTATCTGAGTTTTCAAGCTAGTGAAGTTCCAACACAAATTCTGACAGAAATCTGATCTACAGAAAGAACAAATGCAGAAGCATTTCTCCTGTCAGCCTTGTGGAAAACTTTTTAAATTTCAAATGTTATCAAATAACTTTAAATAATTCAATTGACAGTTATTTAGAAAGAAAATCTCAAGTTCACGTAGAAGTACTTAACCTTAAAAGTGTGTGCATACACTTAAACATTATAGAGTAGAGGAAAGAGTCTGGTCATTGCAGGAATAAATTTTAATGGCATGCAGAGATTGAGCAGCAGCTTTAAAAACAGCTTAGCAGCAATATGCAGTTGCTACACATTTTCATAGTTTAGTACTCCTTGTCTTCAACAACACTGAGTGCTGTCCTTATCCTGACACCCTGTTGATGCCTTCCAAGATTACCTCACAAAGCATTTCAAATAAACTAATCCACTTTAGGTTTCTAAATAACTGATGCTAATAAAAAAATACTTTAATTCCAACACATTCTCCACTTCCAAATGTGCATTTCATACGTCACCATTTCAATTCTAGCAACTGAGGACAGCCAATGCCAAAAAGGCTATTTTTTCTGGAACAGAAAGAAAACACAGATTGAAAGAAAAGATCATACCTACAATTCTAATTTAAGTAGTCTTTTCTTTATATATATACTTGCACAATTAAACAGAACAACACTAACAAAACAAAAGCTGTGATTCTCCTAAGCAGAGAAACTACAAAATTCCAGTAAACCAACAAACTCAAGTACATCCTACCAAATACAACCAACATACTGAAAGACACTGCACGTGAACTGCAGGTTTTGAGCATATTTTACTTCCATAACCCCATGGAAGTCTCAGAGATTAGACAGAGTCACTCCAGTCAAACGATCTAACCTCAGAAGATAATTACAGATGGGCAGTCTTCAGTTTTGCACTTTGAAGTGTACGCAGTTTGGACTCTAGTTCTCTTAACTTCAAAGAGAACAAGAATATGCACACAGGGAAGGTCACTCTGTCAGGGTTCTCATTTCCTATACAGCAAGATCAGATCTCCTGCTTAAATTTCATGTGCATTGCTCCTGGAAGACTGACTGCTTCGTAACACTGAAGTAACACATGCAAGTGTAGTGATTCACAGGTGTAACCTCCGCTTCTGCTAACAAAAATACCTGCAGTCCCATGGGAGACCCAAGTATAAACTTTGTACCCAATCATCCATTTGTGAGAGAGAAGCATGCCAGGTTATGCAGACATCACATTTGTCAAAGGGAAGGGCTGGGAATGAAACCTGACCTGGCAATTCACCTAACGGATTTAAGTCTAAGCTCTTCCTGATAGAGGCTTTGTATGTTTGCTGAGTGCACAGGTGATCTTTGTTAGCAGCTCAAGAGCTACTGCATTTTAATATTCTCATCAACATAAACATTTATGCCTCATCTGAAAGCCTCAAATACTCCACAAGCTCCAAAGGAAAGCTTGGGAACTGTGACTTTTCTCTAAGAAATCATGCAGATTTTGCAAACTATGCATTTTCCATACAACCTCAAAAAACACAAGTGTTACATCAGGCCATGAAATATATGTTTATTTTCTAATTAAAATAACCAGACATTAGCCACTATTTGAGAACTAATAATTTAAACCTCAAGAATGAAAAGGTGATTTTCACATTGCATATATTGAAGTCAGTGACACATTAGGAAGACAACCTAATATTTAGCTTAAGGTACACTTTAATGACAAGGAATTTCCTGATATGAACATGAGGATGGTTCAAGATAGCAGGGTTTTAGACAAATGTGCACTATGAAAGAGACTATTACTATTAGGTTTGACCCAGCCATATGCATCAGCCAATGGGCTCTGTTCCCAACTTAGAGTCAGACCCACTGTGCTAAGTAAAATACAGATGACACACACCACTTGTAGTGCCCAGCCTTGCAATATCTCACACACATGCTTGTGATACAAGTCCTCACCAAATTAGAATCCATGTGACTTAACTACCCAGCTATTCCCGAGAACGTCTCCCAGGGACTCTCTCAAGAGAAAGCACCCCACCCCTTCAGAAGACTATAGCAGAATTTCAACATGATTCTGCCCCTGACAGCCTTTTTCCTTGGAAGAAGCTTTCTGATTAAATTTAATATGTCCCTTTAAAACAGCTCATCGCTGCAAGGAAGTGAATTGTTACAGTTAATAAATCATCCAAAGTACAACTGAACTTCCTCAAAATTATCACCCCTCTGATAAAAGGCCTATTAGAAGTGCCTTGCCTCACAAAGAGATCACACAGAAGAGAAGCGAATGGGTTCTGTATTTCAAAATTAGCATTTTTATTTTTTTTCCTACTATGGAGTAAAAAATACATCTGAAAACACTGCCAGAAGGATCTAAAATTCAACTTCAAAGTATATTACTTTTACCAAAACTATTTCACTGATAAAACTACAACAGGTTGCAAATTAATTTGACCACATCATACAACACTACTTACTTTTTGTAACAGAAGACCTTGTTGAAAAGTGGAAAGAACAAAAGTAAGGCACCCTTGGAGGGGTGAAACTGTATGATCTTTAAGATCCCTTCTAACTCACATCTTTCAAAGACATTGTGGAAAGCACAAACTTCTGAAAAAACACTGTAGCGCCCAAGTCCATTACTGGAGAGAAGAACCGCAGAAAAGCCTTTTAGATGCCATGAAATGCAGCCATCAAAGTCACTCTACACTTTGCTCCATAATACTTTCTGCCTCTTTGCAGGGCAATTTGCTCAAGTTGCCTTGAAAAAAAAGTCACTAAATCTGAATTTGCAGCTAACCCAAATCATGCAACAGAAACTTTCATATTCTGTTGTTCTACAGTCATTTCCTCACACTGGCAGTGTACGTTAAAACTTCTGAAAGGTCGACACTAGCAAGACTTCAAAATCCTCAAGTACACGAATCTTTCCCCTGTGAACCCAAGACTCGGGAGCTTTTTCGGCATAGAGCTGGAATTCAACTGGCCGGGAGACAAACGGGATGGCTGTCGGGATTACATGGGACAAGGCAAGTCCAGGGGCACTATCTCTGCTTTCATCGTTACCTTTGAAACAGAAAGCACACGGAAGGTCACTTCAATTTAATGTGCGCCGGGTGAAATCACGAAGCCCACGGAGGCACAAGCCCTGCAGCCTGCGGCGCTGCCCGCTCGGGCGCCGCCAACTCCGCGCTTCTAACTGTTGCTGCCACCTCCCGCATCCCCGCGGCGGGCACCCAACTCACCGCGGCGAGGAGAACACCAAACATGCCCACAGGGCGGGTTAGGATGAAGGCGTTCCACAGCACGCCGCCGAACCATGCCACAAGCCTCCCCACGAAGGTCTGCAGTGGAGCCGGGAAGCCCGCTGCTAGGCACCGCGCTGCCTGCTCTGCTCCGGGGACACCGCGGGAGCAGCTCCTTTGTCTCTCCCGCAGCCCTGGCCGCCTTCTCCCAGCGGCAGAAGGCGCCGCTGCTTCGCCGGCCCCAGACGCCCCGGCGATGCCGCCACTTGCCCGCTCTGCCCTGCCGGAGCCGGACCGTGCGCGGGCGGTGCGCGGCGAGCGGGCGGCCAGACCCGGCCGGGATGCCGGCGGGGCCCCGGGAGGACTCGCGGAAAGGGGGGAGACTGCAGCCGGTGCCCCGAGCGGCGCCCCACAGCCCCGCACCGGGGGCAAGGACCCGCCCTGCCCCTCCATCGCCCCCGGGCACCGGTCCTGCCCCCGGCAACTCCGCCGCCCCCTCCCAGCCTTCCTCCCCCCGCCCTTCACCCACCGCCGCCCCGGCGAGTCACGGCTGCTCCAGCCGCGCGCCGCCGGCTGCCCCAGGGTGGGGCGCAGGACCCGGAGCCAGGGGGGCTCCGCTCAGTCGGCCCCGAGTTCCCCGACGGCCACGGCCACCCCGTCGGGATGCATCAGCCCCGCGCGGGAAAAAAGTTGTCCCGGGGGAGCGGTCGGGAATCGAACTCACCCTCCCGCCCGGCGGCTCCGCCGCGGCCGCGACTCAAACTCACCCTCCCGCCGGGAGCGGCAGCGGCGGGCGAACCCCGCCCGGCCCCGCCGCTGCCTGGCGGCGGCCGCAGCCAACCACAACGCGCAGCGCGGTCACGCCAGCCAATAGCGCGGCAGAGAGGACCGTGCGCGCGCCCCGCTCCCCAATGGGTGGGGCCGGCCC
>JACBWW010000012.1:4574273-4594923 GCA_020086605.1 Lanius collurio
ACTCAGATCCGCGCAACGGCCGATGGCGTCAGCGCGCCGGGCCCCGCCCCCAGGCCGCGTTCGTCGCGGCGACAGCGGCGCTCCGGGTGCCGCCCGCGTCCCCGCCGGTGTCCGTGTCCCCGCCCTGCCGCCCCGTGCCGAGCGCCGGCAGACGCTATTCGCCGCCCGGCTGCCGGCGGGCGCATGTTCCCGGTCGTGGTCGGCGTGCCGGCGGTGAGCGCGGGCGAGCATGGCCGCGCCCGGGTCGGAGAAGAGCAGCAAGAAGAAGACGGAGAAGAAGCTCGCCGCCCGCGAGGAGGCGAAGCTGCTCGCCTCCTTCATGGGCGTCATGAACGCCATGCGCAAGCAGGTACGGGAGGCGCTCGCCAGGGCCGGCGGCCCGCGGTGTCCGTGCTGCCCTGAGGGCAGATCGCGCTCCCGCGCCGAGGGTCCTGTGCGTTTCCCGTCTCTTGGGCCCGACTGCGGGGAGAAACCCACCGGGCCCGGCGCCGCCGGTGCCTCCGGGTCTCCGGAGCCGCACAGCGAGAGTGGCGAGTTCCCATCTCAGTTGCGCCGGCTCCTTGTGGATGCTGGAGGCAGAAGGCGCCGTGGATCTGTTTTTCCTTACCTGATAGCGCCTTGCGTGTGCTAGGGCAGGAGTGAGGCTGTGATTGATGGATGGCCCAGTGTCTCCGGTTAGAGCATTCACGGAGCCCTGCTCGAACCGAAGCCCGAGGGCAGTGGAAAGGCCATGAGGCTGGATTTTTGACCAGAAACTCTTCTCTGAACAAACTGACTGTGTATGTGTACGTGTACCCTGTGAACAGTGAAACTGCAGCGGGAGGAGAGGGATGAGTGGAACCATGGTTTGGTTTCACAGGTGGCATTTCTTCTTGAATATCTCTGGCCATCGTACTAGGAAGCCAGTGGCTTCAGTGTAGGAGTTTGGTGGCTTCATCCAGCCTCAAGTTATGAACTCTTGGGCTTATCAGCTTCCATGGTCAATATTTTAATAAGTATTAAAGGTCACTCCTCTGTTTACCAATGGAACAAGAGGGGTAATGAAAATTGCTATCATACCAAGTGCATTTCAGTTGAGCTGTCCAAACTGAAATAAATATTCATTTTTTTTTTTATAAAAGACATTGAATTAATGGTACAAGAGCAGAAGGATGATACATGTAACTCCTTGCATATGAAGAAATCTTTCTTCTCAGAGGAGGAGGTAGATTAACTGTGGAACTTTGGTTTGTTTAAAAACAGTGATGTGGAGCCAGAGTTAAAGCTGACTCTGAAGCCACACCACCTTGGGGCTCCGCACTTGTCTCTGTCATGTGTTGTATCCTCTAGAGTTTAGTGTGTTGTCCTCCAGTGTTACTCTTGCCAGAGGCTCAGTCCAGCTTTTAATGCTGTCTGCACCAGCAGTCTGGGTCCTGACTTCACAAGTGTTGGTTCTGCTTTTCTCTAGGGCTTCAGCCCTGTTCTTCTCTCACTAGCAGACAGTCAATTATGTTGTCTGCATATACCATTTCACACAACTAAGCTCTTATGCATGAAAAACTAATTTTTTTTCATTGACTTCAGGTAGTAAAGACTTAAACCTGTGATCTGTGTTTTTTATGTAGTCTTTTTTTCCATTGTAAAAGTCTAAACATATTCCAAGGTGTGGCTGAGTTCATAACTTGGCTCCTCAGTGTTTAGTTCATACCTCTGTTGTTGTTTAAAAGGAGATGCCAGATGCTGTTATGCTTTGTAAGTAGGTAAAGGAAATATTGCCCTCCCTTAGATGAGTGTACAGTCCCTAGCACAGGGAACTCGCAGTGCTTTACCATGTCCATGTTCCAATGTGTGATACCACATTGTTGTGTGTAAGTACCTCATCTTTTAGTGTAGTGGAGTGCCAGCTCTCATGTGGCTATGAGCCACTCCAAACAAGGAATGAGAGGATCAGCATTAAGTTCTGTGAAATCCATGTGCGCTTCTGATTGAAATTCCAGCATCTGTTATGCCCAGGGAGGTGCAGCTCTGAGTTTTGCCTGGAAACTTCTCATCTGGCCTCAGGTGGTGGCTTTACATAACTCACACAGTGCTGACTGGTCCAGAAATTTCTGCATATTTCATGAAACTTGTGCTTCTTTTAGGAGTTGTTTGTAAGAGGAGCTTGAGTATTACTCAGGGAGTAGGGGGAGGTGTGATTATACAGGATAAAATTGGGAAGGCAGCAGTAGCCAGAGGAAAGTACACTAGTTTCAGCTCGTTAGTTGTGCTAAAGTTGTAAGAGGATTTGTAGTTGTGTCTTTCCTCTTGTACTTTGATAAGTCAAGAACTATGCTGTAGTCACAAAACCTGAATATGAGTTAAAATTTCCTGTGATGGAAATGTTAAGGTTCATGTGGAACTCATTTAGCTCATTAGTTTAATCCTGTAGGAATCTGGGCCGATGGGAACATACACCTAATCTTAAGGAGGCTGCTTTTTGTGTGAGCTGGGATCAAAAGGAATCCTCCATGTGTATGGGATTTTAGAGTAAACTATGTCCTGCACTCAGGACAGGTAAGATGTTGGGGCCAAGTGTGTTTAGTACATGGAGGATTTGTTGCTTGTCTCCAGCATTGATGACCCACATCCTTGGGGGTCTTCCAGAGCTACTGGATGACGTGTGCCTAAGTACTTTGTTGCAATAGTGCAGCTCAGTGGAGGTCAGCCAAGAATGAAGTCATAGGGAATGAAGCTGGGATAGAGCTGCAAGGTGTTGCTGAACCTGTTTGGAAGGTGAAGTGTCCTGTAGAAGCCCACACTCGGGGGTGTGTCCTTTGGTTAACACCAGTCACCTATTGCATCATGGAGGTGACCCAGTGACAACAGTGGGTCCTTCTGGAGAGAAGTTCAGGAATCCTCAGAAGAGCATTAGTTGAAATGGAGCCGTCACACCCAGAAACATCCCAGGGAAAGAGGTTAAAATGATGGTCTGTTTCAGGTGGCAAATGCATCTGGAGAGGCCTTAGAACATCTGAGGTGTTACATTTAATGCCTCAGATCAGCATTTGAATCTTAGAAATGCAGTGTGGAGCTCAAGCAACAGCTGCAAGACTTGGCAAAGCTTGGCCATAGGATTTTATGGTATCTTGTACCACTAGTTTCTAGTGCTTGTTTTGAACCAGAAGTATTAGAAATTTCAGCTTTTAAAGGATTTCCCCTGAAACTTTTCCAGAATAGTTTCCTTTTTTGTTGCTGTTTCAATTCTAAATGGTCTAAAACTACAAAGGGAGCTGTATGTCACCCCCATCTAACTTCTATTTAGATAATGTTTTTGAAAATATTCTTTATATTTTGTCCAGTATGCGCTTCTGAGTGTCATGTATAAAAACAAAAACAGGTACGTTTGAAGGAATTGTAAATGTGGATTATCAGCCCTAGATAATATTGTCTGCATGTGGAAAACACTGTTGCAGTTCTAAGCAAGTATGTATTTCCCACAGTAGAAATGTTCTTTCTGGGGCTGGCCTTGGCATGGGTGTTCATAGGTGTTTTTGAAAGCAGTTCCATGAACTTCAGGTAGTTGCCAAAAATTATTTCCTATTTTTTTGAACTTCAGGTAGTTGCCAAAAATTATTTCCTATTTTTTTGAGGAAGCAGTGCTGCTCAGTTTTTCTTTCTTAATAGATAGTTATAATTAACTGTAGTATGATGTGCATTTATTTCACTCAAAATGTTCTTAGAAAAGATTCTTAGAAATGTTCTTAGAAACCTATTCAAATCGTGTTTTTATCCCAATCCCTCCTGACAACTTTTATAAGTTCTGTTGCTTTCCCTTCTCCTTCTAAAGCATGACAGCTCACATGTAGGGGAGAAACTAGCTGCCTACATATAAACAGCAAACAAATGAGAAATAAATTATATTTTGTTTGGAAGCTAGTTGCTCCTCGGGTATGACCAGTCAAACCCTTCCACAGAAGTGGTATTTTTTGATACATTTTCTTTAAAGTGCTCACTGAATGCTTTGAACTCATTCGTCACTTTGGCTCCAGCTGGGAAAAGGATGGCAGTCTTCAGATAGGAGGTTCCTGTGAATTTATTTTTTTTAATCAGCAGCAGAGTAGAGAAGAGCCACTGGTAGATTAAAGCAGTGCAATATAAATGCAGCCCCTGCTAGATGTTGCAAAGCCTACATTTTTGTAGGCTGATATAAAAGTTACAGGAAATACTTTACTTTAATCAGAGTTCATGTTACTTGTGACCATCTTGTACAAATTCATGGGTAAACTGGTGTTTGCTAGTTGT
Organism: Lanius collurio; assembly: GCA_020086605.1. Lineage (NCBI taxonomy): Eukaryota > Metazoa > Chordata > Aves > Passeriformes > Laniidae > Lanius > Lanius collurio. The sequence continues at coordinate 4,578,534 of JACBWW010000012.1, forward strand.
CCAGGCTACTGAACTTTGACTTTCAGAAAATCTTTTTATCACATAATGCTCTTGAGTTGTGTGTTTTACAAAAAGCATTGAATTTCCATAAGCTGTTTTTAAAGAAATATTGTTGAAATATTTTCAAAAATGCTGATTTTTGTCTTTTTTTTCCTCCTCTGATTCAGAAAACTCTCTGTGATGTCATTCTTATGGTTCAAGAAAGAAAGATCCCAGCTCACCGTGTTGTGCTTGCTTCAGCCAGTCATTTTTTTAACTTGATGTTTACTAGTAAGTCTTCTGAAAACTGATTGATTTTAAACTTTCGTGATGATATTGTGTTATAGTTGTCTCTGTCAACCTGTTTATCTTATGAAAGCGATGAGTTTGAGGGATAAGTATAAGTGAATATTTCTCATTTTGTGTCCTTCGTCCATTCATCTCTGTTCACCCCTCCCCTTATTTTCCCTTTAACTCTGTCTTGAGCAAGTCAAGTGTTACTTGATATATAAGCACTCTTAATAACTGGGGCCTATACATTGTATGAGAGTTTATTTCCCTTCCTTAACCTGAACATTGGGAATTTTTTTTCTCCCATTACAGAATTTGTCTGCCCCATTGTTTCCCACCATCAGGCACTTCTGCATATAAATTGGGCTTTCAGGGGTTAGGGACATGGTTTAGTGGTTGGAGTTGATCTTAGAGATCTTTTCCAACCTTAATGTGGTTACCTTAATTCTGTAATTCTGTAATTCTTTCATTTATGCTCTCCTTAAAAATCAGGTACATTTTGTGTATCCCTTACCCATGAATTGTAAAATTACTGTAAAATCAAAGTTGAGTGGAAGTAAAATAACCATTCTTTCCAGTGGTCAATGGTGGTAACTATCTGTGGGCAAACCTAGTGCTGTGTCTGGATTTGGGGAGCATGGTTCTGTCTCCATTGTTGTGAGCTTGAATGTGGAAATGGCTTTTGACAGTGGTAGTGCTAGCACAGCAGTCTGGCTGCAGTCAACAACATCTAGGACATTTTCTACTTAACACACTTAATCGTAATTTAGATAATACAAGGATGTACCCACACCAGTTATCTTGTTTGTTCCACTGACTCCTTTGCTGACTTACATTAGCAATCCTGGGAAAACAGCAATCAACTCTGAGCAGTTTTTAGCAGGTTACCACTTTGTATAATTGCTTTATTTTCTACTGTTTGCGAAACTTACAATAACTACAGTGGTTTATTGATTAAAAGTTTGTATTCTAATCTGTTTGCAGCAAATATGATTGAATCAAAGTCCTTTGAAGTGGAGCTAAAAGATGCAGAGCCTGACATTATTGAACAGCTTGTGGAGTTTGCTTATACTGCAAGGTAGTTTTGTTATTTAACACTCATGCTTTTTCTAGGAAGCCTGCCAATTTTAAATTATAAAATCTTAAAATAATGCTTTCGTGATTCATCAGTTTTGTTACCATTTAAACTCTATCCTTTGTTTAAAGCCTGATGTGACTAGACCTTCTATCCTTCTTCCCTCTTCCTTTTTATCTAATCAATAGGAAGCCCTACAGACTAAGGAGAAGGGTATTTATCTCCAGAAAGCAATTCAAAGCACTTCAAGCTTTTGACTTCAATTTTGGAGTCAAATGATATTTGCTATGGTTCTGTAATTCAGGTCTTTATTGATGTCAGCAGGGTCTCTCTTTGTGGCCACAGTAGCTATGGCACAGAACCATTTCCAGGAGTTATACCTTCATCTCAAAACAGGCAGGGTGGATAACTCTTCTGCGAACAGTTTCTGCTGTATCTCAGGTAGTCCTTGCATTTGGGAGTTTTTACAGGTTTTCTTTTTCTTCCACCCCCCACAGACAGAGCTCTTGCAGATGGCTAGGATTATAAACAGTACTCAGCTTTAATCAGACCTATGGATAGCAGGCCTTTCATCTAATGGGATTAGCTCTTATTAGGGAGGCTTTCTCCTTTCTTTTGAGAGGAATCTTGTTGTATAGTCCATCAGTGGTAAGAGACAATCAGTGTCAACAGCCCACCCCAGGGTTGCCTGCCCCGATGCCCAAGCCCTAGACTGTGGCTTCCATAGCTTCTCTTGAAACACTGCCAAACTGGTTGTTCTGCTTATGCACTCTGGACAAGTCAGACAGACCAGTCCTGACAGAATTCAGACAAGTTTTGCTGGTGTCTGTTTGGATGTTGAAAATGGTCATTAGAAAAGGTTCTGACTTTGGTTTTGTTTTGTTTTCTTCTTTTGTGAGAGTGGTTAATCACACAACTCATAGCAATAGTATAGGACTGCAGAGGACTTGTATTAAAGGCTTATTCTTGAGATCCCAGCACTGGTTATTCTTTGCCCTGCCTGGGTAAAGTAGAGCAAACAAAAGCAGTTTGGAAAGATCATGAAGGATGTGTCCTTAGAATGGATGTGAAAGATTCTTGGGTAAATAGCAGGGAAATAATTCTGCCATTTATGTGAGTCTGTGTAAGTTGCTTTTTTTGTTTCAGCAACTTAGGTCATTTCAGTGATGGTAATTTTACACCTTCTGTTTTGCAGAATCTCAGTTAACAGCAATAATGTCCAGTCTTTACTAGATGCAGCAAACCAGTATCAGATTGAACCTGTGAAAAAAATGTGTGTGGACTTTTTAAAAGAACAAGTTGATGCTTCCAATTGTCTTGGTAAGAGAAACAGACTTAAATTTACTGTTCATTTTTTAGCTTTGCTGTTCCTGAAAAATAGATCGTATTGTCTATTTACAGATAGACAGTAATGTTTGGCTAAATCCACGCATGTAAAAATAATTTTTTTCTGAATCTGAACTGTTGCCCTTTGCCACAGGGTCTGCTGACTGTGCAAGGTCTCATCCAACTTGGAAGGACACTGGGGCTTCTTGTTTGTTAGAGAACTGCATGTGTTTAGTAAGGTGGAGCTTTCAGTTGTTTCTGTACTTGCAGACAGAATTTTACATACTTGTAACTTTTACAAAACTAGCATTTCTTTTAGAAGTGTAGACAGAATAAGTTAAAGCTACTTTTGGTTTTATTCACTTTTCATTTTGACTGAAAACAATGAATGTCATCTGGGCAGCTTTGATAGCATGTGCTGTAGCTCTAATGTGAGCTCAGTGTTACAGAAAAGGTAAACAACAAGTAGAACTAAATACTTCTTCATGCTTAAGATTTGGTACACTTCATATAATCAGAAATTTAAGAGAATTTTCGTATGTTGGGTAATTCTAGGAACATCTCAGTCATATTACAGATGTTTATAGTAGCAACAGAAATGTTTTGCAGAGTATCTGAATTACAGTGACTCAACTGACACTTCAGTGCAGTACAGCTGTGGCTCTGAAATAACTGCTGGAAGAAAGGCATTGCCTACTAAGGAAAATGCCACTTAGGCTTGCTTTGAGGCATATTTCTGCCCTGTGGCTTTTGTTAGGTGGAAAATTAATTATGGTCTCTAACACTTGCGTACCGTGTTTCTAATTTATTGTGAAAAGAGAGATAAAGATTAAAACAATTTTTCCTTAAGGTATTGTTTTTAAATGGAAACATGTTTTGTGCAGACTCATAGGCAAGTACACAGTTCATTTAAAAAAATGTATTTGAAAGAAACCATGGCTTATTTTGAATCTTGAAATTTTGCCAAGATATCATACATGTGGATTTTATCTTTCTAGTTTTGCATTTTACTACTCTGTGCAGCTCCAACTAATTGCAACCCATATGCTAGTGAGTTGCTCCTACCCCACTTGCCATTTCCTCTGTAAGAAGAGGAGGAAGACTGTGGCATGGTGAGAGGTTGCTGCTGAAAAGCTCTGTGCTTACATGGTTTTTAATGGCAAAGTTGGCAATGGTGCTGCTCAGCAGCTATTGCTGTTTATACCTTTATGGCAACCTTTTGTCCTTCCAGCAACATCAACTTGACTTTGTGCTGGTCTGCAGCTGTATAGAAAAGTCCCAGTTCACCGTGACTCTTGAAGGATACTGGGCTTGGTTGGTGACTGGTGCTCCATGAGCAGGTCAGGAGGGGTTGTAAAACGTGGATCCAGTTTCTCAAGCTGTTCCAGTTAGACGTGGTTATTGTGGCATGGTTTAGACTTGGTTAAGGTATTGGTGTCTGCTTTGTAATTGGGAAAGAAATGGTGAGGAAATAGTGCTGGAGAGAGAGTTGATACAACAAGTGTTGCAGGTCTGGCACTCAAATTAGTGCAGTAGGGATAGGGATCAGCAACTTGTCCCTGTCTTAGTTTGCCTTGAATTGCAGATGAGTTATGATAGCATGTGTTTTAATGGGGGGAAAAAAAAGCATTGTAATAAATATTAAACTGGGGTTGCAAGTATGACTGAAATTACAGTAATTGTATTCTGTTTTGATATATTAAAGGTAATTGCAGTTTAAGTTTAGAAGGGTTTTTTCCTTAATTTTCCTTCATAGGCATAAGTGTGCTAGCAGAGTGCCTGGACTGCCCAGAACTGAAAGCCACTGCAGATGACTTCATCCATCAGCATTTCACTGAGGTTTACAAGACAGATGAGTTTCTTCAGCTTGATGTTAAGCGTGTGACACATCTCCTGAACCAAGATACGTTGACAGTGAGGGCAGAAGACCAGGTGAGATCCCTGTTTTGTAGCAGCTAAAAGCATTGAACATAACTATCTTCTTTTAATCAAGAACTGGCTTCAAGCTTTCAAGTATATCACTTCTGATCTTCATAGAGAATATGATGCACAAAGTCCTAAATTGTGGAAAAAAGGTGCATCCTAACTTGGTCAAAACCAACTATTAATAAATATTCACATTTCAAGTGTGGCTTATATATGTGTTATTTCAGCAAAGTAGGAAGAAAGAAATCACAGAGGGAGTAAGCAGAGCAGTTTCCTTTGGCAAGATAGCTATAAGGCTTCTGATTCAATAGTACATGAGCTAAAGTGTTTGTTTTATAGTGGTTGCTTCTAGATTGGGATTTATCTGCTTTTGGTGAAAGTGGACCACTTGCAAGTGGTGAGCAAACTGCACCTTAATGGATGCACATTTCTACCTGAGTATGACCTAGCCCATTCCAGAGAGCTGTTTTCTGATGGAAACTGAGGGACTTGGAAGTAAGACGAGTAAAATGCTGAAAGCTCGATGCATTGGCAGTGGTGGATTGATGGATTCCTTATTTAGGGACTGGACATAAAAAAGGTGGCTGAAAGGAGCCTGCAACTCCACTCAATTAAAATTTATAACCTGTGGTAGAAATTACATTCACAGCCGTCCCATTTGGAAAGCTTCATTCAGCTTACTGCACAGCCCTGAATGATTGTTTGCCAGCTTGTTCTTCCGACTGCAGGAAAACAGGAAGCATATAGGTGTCTGCACTGCAGCCCACACAGGTGGTTGGAGGCTGATTGTAGCAGTTGTAGAGTTGTACTTGTAGCTGCTGGGTATACTTGTAGCTTTTCAGTCAAAGCTATTGAAAACAAACTGAAATCTTACTTTTGTAGCTCTGCTGTTCTGGTGCAGAACTAAATTAATTAAATTAGGTAGTTTAAGTTTGTTTGGGTATGGCATCATGAGTTGACTCATACCTTTGAAGTGCAACAGAGGGATGTTGTAGCTGAGATGGTATGTATATCCTCTTGGAAACTGGTGTTTTGCTGACTGTGTAGTTTCTATTGACATTGACCTCCAACAGGCAGAAGAATTGATTTGAAGCATTAAGGTTTAGTTATTTGTCTTACTCTATGGTGATGTAACTTGCGAAAATAGTAAGAGCTGGGGATAATATCAAGTGATTGAATATGGTAGTTGGCTTGTTTCAGGTATAAATATGAGTAATGTCACAGCTCAGCATGCTTACAGAGTGATGGGAAAAGTTCAGATCACAGGGTAACAGTCTCAGAGCTGGAAGTGTTGTTAGGCTTGCAGCTAAAATGACATTTTAAGCTTTACGTTCCTGAAGTTCTGTTGGTAAGGTAGGATGGCATGCTTTAATCTGGCAGCAGTGGTAGAAATGTTATATATTTGGCGTGGCATCATTAAAATTCCTTTAAGAAACTGGTAGTGTGCATTATGAAACTACAGAAGTTTGACAGTTGTATTACAGGAGTCTTACTTCTCAGGAGTACTTCTAGAAAGTTGACATTATACTCTAACTTTTGTTTTGGTGTGGAGAGTAGTTACATTTAGCAAAAATGGAAGGTAGCTTTAAATACTGTCTGTCCTATACAATGCTCCTGTTGAAGTAATTCTGTTGAATTTCCTTAGCTGATGAAGTTGAGCCTTTAATCATTGTTTTCTTTGCTCTCTCACATTCCCTGGTAATTTTGCAGGATTGCAGCTGGGGTGGTCTAGTAGTCCTGAATAATTCTTCCATGAAGTGTCTTTCCACATTGTACCTCAGTCACTCACTACCAGTCATTGTGACCAGTTCAGCTACAAGTGTAGGCACTGGTTGTGGTATTGCTTACAGCAAGGTTGTCCTGGCACTTGAGAGCCAGTGCTACTAGATAAGCTTGCTGGGTCTGAGAGCAGCATGGCAGTATCAGAGTACATACATAATCCTGGATTTTTTCTTCATTTCTTCCTGACCCAGTGGACAATTATAAATAGAGCAGATTTCTTGATTATCTTCCCTGTTCTTCCTTCCCTGACCCCTAAGAAAACCCATTATCTTTTTCCTGTAAGGCAGAGAAATAGAGGAGACTGTAAATTTACAGTAGTTTGCAGATAAAAACTTTGATTTAAATAGTCCACTAAGACACAACAATAGCAATGTATTTGGATACCCAACAGTATGATTTGGTAAGAGAACCTTAGGAGTTCAACCTTAGGAGAATATATCAAGTAGAAGTTATTAGGAGACTATATCAAGTAGAAGTTATTTCATTTCTGTGAAAGCATTACTGATGTTATAGCATAGAACTTGGAGAGTATTAGATTTAACCTGGTACAGGAGTTAACCACATGTTGGTAGATTCAGCATGAATTGCAGATTCATGCTTTCCATTTGGAGAGAAAAAAGTTAAATAGCAAAAGTATGGGGCTGTTGAAGTTTGTAGATGAGATTTTTTCAGTGATTGTTCATTTGTTTTACTTCTTGTCTGAGCATTGTCTTTTTTGGGGCTTGGTTGACTTCTGTTGTATAGGGGTTTCTGGGGGTTTTTTTTTGAAAGAAGGCAATGGGATCCCCACATACTAAAATGTTAGTATAGGTTAGCCTCCTGCAGGCATTAGAATCAATTTATAGCATTATAGTTGTTATTTGTCTTGCTGTGTGGTGATGTACCTTATCCCTTTCTCTCTTTGTCTCTTGTTTAAGGTTTATGATGCAGCAGTCAGATGGCTGAAGTATGATGAGCCAAATCGCCAGCCCTACATGGTTGATATTCTTGCTAAAGTCCGATTTCCTCTAATATCAAAGAACTTCTTAAGTAAAACAGTTCAGGCTGAACCACTTATTCAGGATAACCCAGAATGCCTTAAAATGGTGATCAGTAAGTTGACCTCTAGCTGAAATCTCTATGATGTTATGTATAATTAAAAATTGCTTTGGAATTTTTGAAGATTGTTTGCTTTAAAATGCTCTGATATTTTCACATTAAATCCATCTGTGTTCCCTCTAGGATGCTGTGTTTAGTTGAAGTTGGATTAGCAGATTATTATGTAAATAAAATTTAGCTTATGTAACAGTGTGACTTTCATTTGTTTTCTCCTAGCAAGTGACATGAACTCCCTGAGAAGTTATGGAATGGAGATTTTGTCAGTGACTCATTAGGGTAATTGAAAGTTAGTCTGACTGCGACAGGCTCGTAACTTCAATATTGTTCATGTTCGTATGTGCATTAATAAAAGAAATATGTCAAAATTTTGAATATTTTAAAGCTTCCCTAAGCAAATTAGGATGTTAGGTGTATGTTTTACTGGTTTTTTCCTCTAATATATACTGACCATTGATCCTGCAATGATTGATCCTACATTTGCATTCTCGGGGTACAGATGAAATAGGAAACAAGCTTCCCTTTGTTTTTAGACATCATTTGTAAAATTCTGTCATGTGAGGAAGAAAAGCACTTTCAGTAGCAGTTAACTAGTTGGCTTCAATGTAGTGTAGATCTGAAAATCAGTACAGAACTGTTTTCCTTCAGACTCAATGAGCAGGATTCAAATTTAACTATATGTTGGTAAGTATTTGCTGACACTTGACATCACAGTCATACTTCTTGTGTGACACAGAGTTGGGTGAATTGTATAGGAAGTAAGGATTTTTGTCTGGTTTTAGTGGTTTGTAATGTCACTGATACTTTTGCACTCTTTGGAATGTTTTCTTGTGCACATGCTTCCTTTTGACTGTTCAAATGCAACAATCTTAGTTGCTTGTTAATATTGGATAAATGAACTGATCAATCCATTGGTACAAAACATGAGTCTGTATCTGTCCTATTTTCACATGGAGCAGACAGTTTGAAATAGGGTGTAAATCTGGGTGTATGCTCCCACCATCACATGCTGCTATGCATTCTTCCATTTTGTACAAACTTGGTTTTCCTCTTTTCCCTCCCTTCTATCTCTTCCCCATCCCTGCCTCTGAAACATCCCTATCCATGTATGAGCTACACTGGATCTGCAACAGTTGTTGTCTTCCTTGCAGGTGGGATGCGGTACCACCTCCTTTCCCCAGAAGACCGAGAAGAGTTAGTGGAAGGTACCCGGCCAAGAAGAAAAAAACACGATTATCGCATTGCTTTGTTTGGAGGCTCTCAGCCCCAGTCCTGCAGATATTTTAATCCCAAGGTAATCGTTACCTCAGAATGCATTAAGATTCACTGTTTGTAATCTTGCCTGTTTTCTTTGCTGGTGATACTTAGACATAATGATCTACAAAATGGTATTAGGAAGGAAGTACTCTCTCCCTCCTGGGTATGAAATTGGAAGAATATGGTTAACTAAGTATTTTTAAGTCTGTGTACCTTGATGTAATACTTCATTTTAAATAGAATGATTGTGTTTGTTTCTTAGCAGTATTAGATATGGAGAGGTGATCAATCCATCTGAGTTGAGAATTAATTGGTATGTGCATTCCACAGCTGTAAATAAACAAAAGTTTACTAAGCCATCAGGCAGTTGGTTAGGAATATATGAAAATCTGTATGCATGTGCATGCCTTTAGGTGTTTAGAGATTAACTCAAAGCAGGTTTTTTTTAGCCCATGTTAAGTTACTGGCTAGTATGTTTGTGTAGAACACAGTTTTTATAGAGGTTTTTTAGTGCATTTATTATAAGTATTCAACCACTTCTAAATCCCGATGGTTCACAGCTCTGTTCTTAAGAGTGTATAGGAAAAGAATGGGAGCCAAGTATTACGCAAGTGGAAAAGAGTGAGTTTCTATAGCAAAAACTTAGAGATGGTCAGTGTAGAGCAAGCAAGTTCTGTCTGGAATTTGTTCCCATGTGTCTTGAATAAAATCAAACCACAGAAATGGTGTATATTTCAGCTATGCAAACTAAATGGTTTAGAAGCATCAACTGCATGCAGAAGGATTACCCATACCCTGTTTTACCAGGCAAGCATATACAGTAATACAGAACAAATTTGCTACATAAAAATCAGGGCTCTCTTAAGTTATGAGATCCCATGCATGTAATATTTTGTTGAAGAAATCCTGGTTCTAACTCAGCATATTAAATGCTTGTTAAAATTTCAAACAGTTTTGTGTGCTGTGTGAACTTTATAGTCAATTGAGCCCTGTCAAATCTAATTCTGAATGAATGAGCCTTTGGGATGTGTTTTGAACTTTTCTTTCACATTTCTTTTGTAAGATAAAATTCAAGCCACCTTCTCTGAGTACCACTCAAGTCTGGGGGGAAAAAAACCCAAACCTGTCAGCACTTCTGACTTAGAGAGATACTTAATATGTATTCTTATTGGGAATTCAAAATTCTTAACTAATGACTGCCTTTTTCCTTTATATACGTACCCAAGATAAGCAGCAGTTCAACTGGGGATTAGGAAGTGAGGGGTACAGAGCAGATAACTCTGTCCTTTCCAAGGTCTAAGTTCGGGAAGCTTTTGATCAGGGCATTTATAACTTTTCAAGCAGTTGCATGGTTTTGGCAAAGAAATCTGTTTTGTAGACAAAAAGTAGTATCTGTGAAAGTACGTAAAGCATAGGATAAAAGAGCTTTACCTTTCATAGACAACTTGTCCAAGCATAACACCAAAAAATAACTGAATGTGGAAGAAACTTTGCAGAATTGCCTCTCGATCAAGACTTATGGCCTTGCGTGGGAGTAAGGAGTGGAGGAAGAATGGGGCACAGAGGAAAATTTAAAAACTGGGTAATTGGAGATCTTTATTCTAACAAGCATGTGTTCCTTCAATGTTTTCCTTCTGCTTATATGCATTCTTGGGTACTCTTAGCTACCCTGTCATGTCGTGTTGAACAGCTTTTATTTAATTTCCAACTCTAAGCTATTTAAAGGTCCTTTTCTGGATGTTTTGCTTGAGTATTTGATTTTAATCTTTAAACTGTGACAATAGCTGATTAAATGCAACAAACCAAGGATCCAGAACCCCTGCTAAATTACCATTTAACTCATTTTAATTGATCTCGTCAAAAGATGGTGGAAGAGTCACAGAACAGAGAATTAAGCTTATGTATGTACTTTTGCAAGGTTAGGACTTAGGGAAAGAATTGAAATTTTGCTTGCTGTCTATTGGGCTGATTGAATAGTGACCTAGTCCTTCACTTCCAATTTTAATTAAAATCAGTAATTTAATTAAATTCTTACATGTCACATAAAGAAAAAGTTCAAAACAAAGGTTATGTTTTTCCTGAAAATATTTTCTTGGTTGCGATATGAGTTTCCATAGTTCTTATATGATAAAATTAGTGCAAAAATTTTGATGTTCACTGATTCATTTGCACACAAAATTAGTCTCTAATGCTGATATTCATTTCCTTGTTGTCAAAAGGGTTCTTTAAATAAGACTGGATTAGATACTGTGTATTATTTGTTGAGAATGTTAGCAGTATTGCTTTAAGACTATATTTGCTGTCTTTGTTGCACTGTAACTGGTGTTTCTATTGATGCATGTACTTCATCAAGAGAGCAAAATGATGCAACAGGACAGATGCAGATGGGCATAACACTTGTGGTGCAGTCTGGCACTAATCTGAGTAGACATATGTGATTTCAGAATACTACTAGAAATCCTAGATGTTCTATTAACAGTTGTGGGGGAGCATTTTCTTGTTGAATTTTCCACAGAATATTTTTTTAAAAATCTTTTTTTTCCCTAGGTTGGGAATAAAATACTTGTTTTGTTTTATGAATTCTCAATACAGAATTTATACATGATTTAGATTTTGTGCTCATTATTTTGAATTGGTATCTCCAGTGGCCAGAAATGGTTGGAACTTTTAAATTCTCAGCAGTGCAAAATTCAACAATAGCAAATAAAAAGTAACAGATGCTGGCAACGCTGTTTCATGATGATTAACCAGCATGCCTTTCATGAGGAGATAGAGCTGTAGTCAATAAGTTAACAGTGGGGAGGTTGTCCACAGTGGGCATGTCCACTGGTTTTCATGACAAACTTGGAAGGGGAATCAACTGAAAATGAGAAAAAGTCTTAAATGAAAAAAAGTACTTTTTCACAGGGCCCATAATTCCGTGTGCCATTCTTGTCACAGGCTCTTGAGGCTCTCAGGAGTTCACGTAGTTTTAATAAATTCAATAAATTGATGAAAGAGAAAAAGGTAGAGCTTTTGCCTCTGGTGTCCTGCATTGCAATTTGATGATAACAGCCATCAGCAGGGAATGAGTCACCACGTACTTACCTTGGTCCGTCTTTCTCTACTCAGTCCCCCAGAACTGAGACTTGTACTGCCCAGGGCTGTGTGAATCTTGACTGTGGTATAAAGCAACACTTCTGCATAATTCCTAAGTGTTTTAAATTCAAAAATTGAAATCAATTCTGTGTGGTACAGACTAATACCGAAGGGCATTGCAAGAGGATGACCTAAATTGCCTCCTGCTGAAAGAGGAGGGTACTGCTGAGTATCCTCAGGTTATGGCTTTTCATTTGATAAAGGTATGGATGAAATGGATACATGAATGGAAGCCATAAAGTGGGTCAGGTCACAGCCCTTTATAACAGTAAAGGAAAACAACAGGATATTTTGTAAAATTGCCAGAAGTTTGAGCCAGAAAGTATGTTGATCTTACACAATGCACTGAGACATTTTCTTAAGATTTATGCAGCTATTTATTTTGCCATGCTGTAGTATGGCTTTCCTTTCTAGGATGCCCCAGGACCTGTTTCTCACCATAAAGGGCCACATGCAGCTGACAGCTCTTCTTGATATGGGGGATGCTACAAGAAAAGATTGTAAGATGTTCTGGACTATAACATGCTCTGCATCTCTTTCTTTGAACCCCCATGTAGGAGTCGCTGTTCTTCCTCATTGACCAAGGTGTTTGAAGTATGTCCTTGCTAAGAAAATGTAATGATGTAACGTCTTGTGTGAACCATTACAGTGAAGGTCATTCAGCAGGTTGAGGTAGACCTTCTTGAGGTGGCACAGATAACAGTTAAGGTCCCATACTTTCCTGTTCAGTATAGGATGCAAGCTATGCTCATGGAATATGTGAGATACTATTACTCAAGAAGTGTTTCTTGTGTTGTATGCTATCCTGGTCTGCCATCAGTTGTTGAGTTTGGTGTTTTTAAGGCTTTGGGCATTACTGCTCATATTTGATACTTGTTGATTTTGCCAATCTATGCAAAATCAGTTTCTAGGCAACATAACTGCAGTATTTGTGATGGAGCATTACCCTATTTCTCATGCTATCAACTGTGGATAGCTATAGAACATTTGTGTTTTGTAAATTCTGTAAATAAGCTTCTAGCTGTCATGGTAATAAAGTATGTATCAGAGCTTTTTTACTGAGTTGCTTGTCAATTTGGATATTATCTTCTTTTTCCATTGTCTTCGTTTGGTGCATTCTGTATTTTATTATTTTTTAGAAAAAATCTGTTACTATATGTAAGATGTCTTTTTCCATTGCTATAAAAGAAAATGCAATCCTACTTTATTGATTACATGCATTGTTTCTAACATGAGAGCAGCAGGAGGTCAATTCTGTTGGAAAAAAACAACTATTTTTCAGGAAAGCTGTACTGGGTACACACAGGGAATGAGGAAATAGAAATTCATAATGTCATGGTTCATTGCAGCTAACTATGTCTGTGTCTAAGAGAATTTTTCAAGAGTACGCCTGAGGAGTATTCTTCAATAAACAGTGTTCATGTTTGTTTTGAAAAGGAACTTAAATCTGACCATATCTAAATCTCTATGAAAAGCTCTGTTTGAAAAACACTCACTGTGCAGGTAAGTGTTATAATCTATTAGACATTACTTGTTCTTTGTAATGCAGGATTACAGCTGGACAGACATCCGATGTCCCTTTGAAAAGCGCAGGGATGCAGCTTGTGTCTTCTGGGACAACGTAGTTTATATTTTGGGTGGTTCCCAGCTCTTCCCTATAAAGCGAATGGACTGCTACAATGTGGTGAAGGATAGCTGGTATTCCAAGCTAGGACCTCCAACACCTCGAGATAGCCTTGCAGCCTGTGCTGCTGAGGGCAAAATTTATACATCTGGTGGTTCAGAAGTGGGTAAGACACTAAAAATCTTTAAAACAAACAAAAAAGCACAAAGAAAGATAGCTGGAAATTTTTCTGGTTTTTGCATGATTTTGTTGACAAGAAACTGCACATTGCCATGTTAGACTAATGAGTTTATTTTCCTATATCTAGGATTTTATCCCCCTTTGCCCAGTCCAACAACCTATTTCTGTTGTGTTTTGAAAATGGTTTCATTGATTGAAATGAATTATGTTTACATTAACTAGAGTAAAAAGTACACTGTAGCTCTTAAAGAGTTAAATAGGGACAAGATTGGATGCAGCTCTGAGCAGCCTGATCTAGTGGAAAGTGTCCCTTACCATGGCAGAGGGGTTGGAAATAGGTGATCTTTAAGATCCCTTCCAACCCAAACCATTCTATGATGGTGTGATTCAATGAAATATAGTTTGGGAGTCCCACTCTTACCTTTCTTCTATAAATTCACAGAATTCAGTGTAGTTTAAAATTTTCTGGAATGTGTGACCAGAATAGCTGCATTTAGACAACAGCCTTCCTTTTATACAGCATATGTTGGGCCTAATGAGGTCTTTTAAAGGGTGGGAGGGAAAGGTGGAAAAGAAATCTTTTACAATTACTTTTTTGGTGGTGAAATAGTACTTGATCCTGTAAAGGAATTTGTCCAATTTTTCTGTCAAATGACAGAAGTTATCTTCTGTTATTTTGTTATTCTGTTGGTTTGCTTCCACAAATGGAGAAATGATACATCCTTTAGATATTATTATTCAACTTAGTACAGAAAAAAATAAATGACAGTTGAGGTTTTTTCTCTCAAAAAAAAGCCCAAAACCCTGGAAAGTGACTTACGCGGTGGTGTTACAACAATGTTTTATTTTGTCTAAACCTGATACGTCATCAACAACCCAAAAGTTGGAATGTAGGCATACTATAGCCATAAAAATAACTATGCTGAAGCTGTGTTCAGGGGAATAAAAATAAATGGAAAAAATCCTAGAAGGAAGATCCTTTTGAGGTCTGCTTTGCTGCAGAGGGAGATGGACAGAGGAAAAAATGGTTATGATCAGTGCTTAATATTGATAAGTCACTTAATAGGAAGTTGTAACATTTAGGCCATTTTATCTGAACTCTAAAATATTTTAAGAGGTCCAATGTAGCAGGAGAATAAGCAGTTCCCAGCTGCCACCTCGTGTGGTGAATGTGAAATAGCACCTCTCCCATTACTTGAAATAGGCTTAACTAAGGCTACATTAGAAAACTTGGAACACTACAACTTCTCATAAATCTTTGTGGTTTCCCATGTTTCAGTTCATGGGGAATAACAATACAAACTTTTGATTGTACAGTACATTTTCTAATGCATGGAAAACAGTTAATACAACTATAGTTGAAATTTAAATTCAGCAGGTTTTTTAGAAACACACCCTCACATTACTGCACAGTTTCACTTTGCTTTCTATAAATATTATTCAAAACAGGATAGTAAAAGCTAAACATTAATAATGGAGTTTATTTTACCTGTAATTTTTCTTCACAATTCAGTGAATGCTAAAAGTTTGGAAAGGTCTGTCTCTTCTGAATCTAGTATTTTCTAATTTGAAGCAGGCAATTATGTTGAAAGCATTAATCTGATAAAATGCTGCAGTGTGTTTAGCTGTAAAGAAATCTAAAAATTGCATGTTTTTTCCATCAATTGAAGAGGTTGGTTTACTGTGCCAGTACATTACAGAAGCCATGGCTCATTTCCCCTTCTTGAATTGATGGGAGTCCTGTTTTATTTGCACTAACTAGCAGAGTTTGGAAACTGAACATACTAGATTCTTCCACTCTTTTTTCGGTGCAGAAGAAATACTTAACGTTATACTGAAAGTGGAAGCTTCTACCTGTTTAAAAAAAAAATAAGACAGATCTGGTGGATTTTCCATGGATGGGAATTTCTTCAAGTTCAAAGCAATAAGAATGTCTATTTGCATCAAAGAAAATGCCTATTTACATCAAAGAAAAAAAATGTCCCACTCTATATACAGTTTTTGGTGATATTGAGAATGACAGGGTGGGAGTGAACAAATGCACACCTTATAGGAGTCTATTTATAGGAGTAATTTTGGGTCTGGAAACGGCATTGTTTTGAAGGTTCAAATGCTCAGGTGGTAGTAAGTGCTGCTAGTGTGACATGCTTAATTTTTTAGAAGTAGAAAGCCAAGGTAAAACAGGTACAAGAAAAGGCACCTTTGACTGTTCTAGGTGAATATCTCTTTTGAAAGAAAGGGAAGAAGTATCTGGTTCTTTTCTGAGAAAGTTGTATTTGGCCTTCTTTGCCTTGGCTATGATTCAGTCACTTACCTGAGAACGAGTTTTGAGCCCCCACCTATCTTCATTAGAAAAATTGTTTTTTATTTCAGTAATAGTTTTCTTGGCTTTTGAGGGAAGAGTACACAGACCAGAAAATAAGTATTTGCCAGTCCTCAGGAAGAAAGTAAATTGGGGAGAGGTAGCTGTTTTGTGGTTGCTAATAATTCAGGAGTATGTTTGACAGAAGCTATCAAATTCCTAAGGCAACAAGTATTCTGGGTATTGGGCAAGTCATATTGCTTAGAGGAAAAAGACTCATGAACCTGTAGTAAGTTTACAAAGCTGGTTTCATCCTCACATCTGCAAGTTCAGTATATTTCAAACTAGTAAGAGTAGCATAAGGTGATGACAATGGGATGGGTAATTTTTATATTTTTACGCCATACTGCAACAG
>JACBWW010000012.1:4609886-4648169 GCA_020086605.1 Lanius collurio
GGAGTTCACAATTGGAAAGATTCCTCTTAAGCCACCACCAGTAGAACTTTTAAATGCTTTCGACCTTTTAAGTTTATTCAGAAGTAACATGTTTTGAAATGAAATAAAAGCTTCTGTTAAGTTGTGTTTCCTCTCTCACGTTTCCTGCAGGCATAAACTTACAGGTATAAACATGTGGACATTATATTTTATAATTTCTTGTTTATTTTGGAAGACTTTTTACATCTGAGCAATGAACTGTTGAAAGTAAACTGGAACGTTGCCTTCTATTTGTCCTGTGAATATCTCGGGAAACACTGTATATAAAATGATTGGGTCAAAAGAAACAGTGCTTCAGTCAAATATGCACAGCCTACTGTGAATGGAACCCTACAAAGACAGATGCAGTGCAAGACTGCTTGTTGGACAGCCTTGTCTTCTGCCTCTTTGAAAGGTTGTGCAGCATTAGAGGATTGTGTGTGGAGAGAGGAGGATAGCTCCTGTGTGGTCTGTGCCACACTACACCCTTCTGTCCCCTGGGAGCCTGTTCCCAGTGCCAGTTGCCACAATTCAGCTGTTGTTAGTAGTTATGCTTGAGGTCACCAAACCTGCAGGAATGTCACATAGTTGGGAGAGGACAGCCCTGAAAGTGTTCATCCTGCAGAAGGAACTTGTGGGTTATTATTTTGATGCCTCTTAGGTGTAACTTTGCAAGCAGTAGCAGAACTGCCTTTCTGTGAACTGAAGGCATTTAGTTGTCAGGTTCTCAAAACCTGATGGGTGCATATATTAACATTACTCCTCCTGAAGTCAAGATGTTAAAGTTTCAATTTTGTTGCCAAGAGGCTCTAAAGCAGGAGTCTGGAATCTTCCAGAGGATGTCCTAGACTCCGGGAAGGAGAACATTTGCTCTTGACCAGGCCCTCCCCTCTGTAGTCTAAAATAGTCAAACCTCATCTGTAAGTGGAAAGCAAAAGTTTACTCCAGGATACACATAACTAAATCAATGCTTTCTTTAACACTTCCAGACATTTCAGTTCTCATGGTTCTATGTGAAACTTCACTAGTGTCAGGTATCCAGCCACAGGTCCATCAGATACTGGCTTGCTAAACAGTGGGAATGACTGGAACAACATCTAGAATGTTGGGGGTGGGTTAGGGGTAGACACTGCAGCCTTCTTGGAGATCCAGGCTCCTGGGTGTGTGTGCTCAGTGTCCATGCAGCAGAAACTTTCAGCAGTATCTTAGCAGGCTGTTGCTGCTAAGCTGCTCTAGGTGCTTTACAGGCTTAAAAGTGTGCATGGGCTGTTTTAAACTAAAGTATTTTGCTTAAAAAAAAAAAAAAAGCTGTAAGACCATAAGAAAATCTGAGTATTCTCCTGCACATACCCAAAGAATACTGGCTAGATGTTCTCAAACATCCTTCTAACCTTTGGAGACCTAGAGGAAGAAGGGAATTTTTAACTGCTAGGTCACCCTGCCATTAAGAAACAGAAAGATTAAGTGAGGCATTCCTAATTCAGATGACAAGAAATAAAAATGTTTATTCAAATGTGGTTTCTTTGATTATCTCCTCACCCTTAAAAATTTTTTAGAAAATACTATTATGGAGATAGTAGGAGTTGGTGTTTTCACAAATGGGCTTCTGAGCATCTGAAAAGATGGCAGGGAGCAGCATGACATGACGTACCTCACAAAAGGCAAGCTGTGTGTTTGGCTGCAGAAGGAGGGATAAGGGTAGGATAGAAGAGAAGGGAGTAGTATTACTCTAGGGGGCTCACTAAACTGCAGAAAATAGGCAACAATTTGTTAGACCAAAGCAATCTATCCCAAAATTTGCTCTGTATTTTTTTTTCCTGTTTGTCCTTTTCTGCTTTTTGTATACTTGATATCAAAGTTCATTGCAAACACAAAGGAGGCTAAATAATACCTTTGATTAGCAACAATTCTTTCATTTTTTTAACTTCTCCTTTTTTGCAACTGTTTTTTTGTTTGTTTGGTATATGGCTGCTCTCCAGAAAGTCATAATATTGTGGTCTGGCATATAAAAACACATATAGGGTGGCAGCAAACTCACAGATGCCACTTACTGTATCTTGATTTAGAACAGGAAACATCAGGTGAATGTCCAAGCAAAGATGTGTAATGTCCTGATTAGCAGAAAATCTTGGTCTGTGAAACAGGCTGGAACATTCAAGCTCCACATGCTATTTTCAAGTACTTCCCTTACTTTGAAATAACAGGGTTTATGAGTCACTGAAATTCCTGCAGTGTGGTACAAACAACTAATTTGAAGAATGAAGTTTTGGTTTCCAAGAGATCATGGATTAATCCCCAGACAGCAGCACTTGAGGCTGGCTGTATACAGGAGAGAAACTCTCCACTGCCCCAGCTGAGGAAGCAACAGACCATCTAACAAATGGAATTTTCTCTGCCCTTTTTCCTCCCATAGAAGCAGCACTGGCAGATCTCAAAACGTGATTTAGCTGCTGAGAAGGAAAAAAACCCCATGAACATCAGAAAGCATTACAGTTAGGTCTTAAAAATTGAACATCACAATAGCCACGTGCTCTGTAGTTTTACAACATGCATGGTAGCCTTACACTGAATGAGGGAAGATAGACTGCAAATAATCAGCTGATTGGATTTAAGCCTCAGAGAACAAGCTAAGGGCATCCACAACAATAAATTAACAACGACCAGAAGGCTAAGGAAAGAGGAGCTTTCATAAATGTGCCTGGGGAGGGAAAGGGATATGAAAAGCCTATTAATACAGGAACACTGAAGTGAGATTGATAACTCTGAGATGGTGGAAATCTATTTAAAAAGGACTTGAAATGAGGGATGGTTGAAAATCAATGAGGATGTAATGCAGTAACTGATGAAAACAAGTAAGAAAATATTTGTGAAATGTGAGCTTACTGCAGCATAGTGGGAGTCCAGGTAATTTGCTGTAAAGGAATCAGATAATGGACTTGCTACAGTTCTGGTAAGTGATATCACTCAGATAAGTGGCAGAACACTGGGGATATGCTAGCAGACTGTGGAAATAACATGCCTCCATGAGCACAGGTACTTAATTTGTTGACAGTTACAAATAAATTGAGGAGTTTGTAAAGACAAATCAACCAGCTTTTAGTAAAGCATTTGATACAAGCATTAGGAGGTTTCAGATGTTTATGTGACCATGATTAGGGTTAGTGGTTAATCAGAAACATCTGTGAGTGAATGCTTTTGTTTCTAGTCCGCCTCCCATGTCCTAATGTCGAGGATAGAGAGAGACATTTACCTGGGCAATAGTGGAGGAAGAAAGCCACAAATTGTATTTAGACAGTTTAAGTAGGTACCTAATTATATTTGACCCAACATAAGCCTAATGTAAGATGAAGGAGAAGTCTGGACTACTAGTGTCCAGAGAGTGGGAGCAAACTGTAGAGTTGAAAGGTGCTGACAGTAAGTGAGATCTGAAGCCATGGTGGTACAGATGAGTAAAATGTAGTTTGAGCTGTAGGAATCTCCTATGGCTACAGTAATGCTGCGCTTAGTTCTGAGCCTGCAATTGCCAGAGAGCTGTGAGATGAGTAGAAGGAGATTCAGAGGGCAAGCAAAGCCATTGGAAATGAGAATTTAGGAGGGAACTTAAGAGCTGAATATTTATTGCTTGGTGAGAGCAGAGGCCGCGACATGGAATGACTGTCTTTTTGAAAGGGTACCCTCTCAGGAAGGAGATAACAGGACTTTGAAGGCATTCTAGTAACCACAATATTGCGCTACTTTCACAGACTTGGCTTAGACAGAAAATTTCCCACCTGGAAAAGTCCTGTTCTACACATCTGTTAAGATCCAGCCAAGGCAAAACGAAAACACTAGAACCAAGTCTCTGCCTGTCAGGACTAACAGCACATGTCCTCAGGGATGCAGCATAAGCAGATATGACCCCTTCCCTTTGAACCAAAATACACCACCACTTTTGCAGGGAGTGACAGGATTGCAACACTGAGCATTTGGGACAGGCAGCTGTATGTTCCTGCCACCTCTCCTGGGAATGATTCAGGGGGCTGGCCATAAAGGAGGAACCTCTCTCCACTGATTTTAAAGAGGCAGATTAATTCTCTAATCCTGGGAGTGAATATGCCTCTTGGTCTTGAAACTTACACTTGCCTTGAAACTCTCACTTGCAATTGCCTGGTTCTCCTGTTAAGAATAGCTAAGTAAAAAAACAGAGCTGTTCTTAGCAGCTCAGCCTTAGGCAATATGCTTGTTTAATCTCCAACACTCTTGCAAATTTTCAGTATCACGCAACAGGCTCCTCTGTGGGACTTACCCTCCTGCAAAGAAACAAAGACAGATCTTAAAATGGAGGGAAGAAGAGCAAGAAAAACAAGATTTAAATGTCAGTAGGCTGGTGAACATTTTTATTCAGGTACATGGATTGCTTTGTCTTTCCTCTGCAGCCAGTAGGATTTGTTCTTACCATGTCACATGAGGGACATAAGAAACAAGTTTTATGCCTTTCCCCTTCTAGCAAGCAGATCTGTTACATTGCTAATTGCATGGTAGTCATCAGAAATGCAATCTGGTGGTTTTAAAGTACCTGCAGCAATTAAATCCTGTTCCACCTGAATTTCTGTTCTGTTGTGGCAGTGGGTTCTTAAAATACTAAATGAATTCTGGTCAACATCAAGGAAGGCTTATGTAAGTCTTCAATGGAGCCTTATCTTTGCAAGTCACATGAAATATTCCCATTGCATATGCCCTACAAACTGACTAGATTAGTTCTACAAATAAACCAACCTTCCTGTGTGAATCAAGCAAGTAACATTTGCATGTGTGTGTGTAAAACCAAGTCACATCACATTTAAGAGGAGACTGAGGTACAGTTTTGATCTCTGGTAGCTTTTCTGTCAGAGAAAAGGCTACCCAATGCTGTGGTAGTTTTCTGACCAGCATCTGTGCAGCTCTGGCTTGCGATGCACTTCAGTATCAAAACACTCTTTATAGGCACATGAAATTTCGTTACTGCAGTTTACTTCTGCAAGTATGGGCTTCTCTTGAAGTATCTGCAATTATGAACTAGAACTAAAATAATATAAAACTGAAATAAAAGTTTATAACCATGGGTTGCATTAAAAAAAAGAAAAGGCTGGTATCACTTACTGTTCCTGTATCATGAATGGACAATAGATGAGGTGGAGAAGAAACTTCTGTATTCAGGACACATGCACTCTTTGGGGCAGAAGACAGCCTTCAGCATTATCCCATAGCCTTGCTCGGGAGCTCCCATGGGCTGGGGGCCAACAGGCCCTTGCAAAGTGAAGCATTGCTTGAACTTCACCCCAGGAGCTTGGCAGAGCCTAAAAGAGAGCCCCAGCCTGCAGGCAGATCTGCCTGCCTTGAGATAAGGCCTTTTCAAATTTTACTGCAGATCCTTCTGCCTGGAGTCCGCTTCAGATATCTCTGTCTCTGTCTAACCTACCTGACTTCCTGGAGACTGATTTCTCTACTGCCTGCCCCGTGTGCCTCCCACTCCCCCAAGCTCTTGCACACAAGGTCTCCTGTGTTTGCATACGTGGAGCTGTGACTCCCTTGGCCTCCCCATGCAGGCTTTGCAGAAGGAAATGGCCACCAGGAACCCCTCCTCTCCAGAAGTCTCTGCCTCTGCCTGAAGTCTATGTGGGAACTCACATGATATCGGGACACAGTGCTCATGATTTGAGACACCTCCAGGCCAGCCCGAACACACAAGCAGAGCTGTACATCACACTAGGCGCTGATGCAGCTCCAGCATGACCTGTCTCTCCAGCTGGTGCTGTTTCAAGGTTCTGTCCCATCAGTGCTCATTACTCACATGTTCAAACTCCATATCACATGGCATTTCTAGCAAAATGATACCCACTGAACGTTTGACCGTGTTCTACAACCAGTGGTCAACTCCTCCTGCCTGTTCCTCCCAGACAGCTGCCTCTGCCTGTCCTGCTCAGGAGCAGCACACCTAAAAACTCAGGGGTACTAAAGCTTCTCCCTGACCCTGACAGGAGAGTGCTTCTGCTTCTCCAGGTACTTGTCTGAAACACATCTAAACGTTTCTTTTCTCTGAAAGAACACCGATACAGCTTGGTACCTTCCTGTCTGGTTTGTGATCTAGTCCCCCACCCCTTCAGTGCACTGGGGGCAGAGGGGACCACCAGCATCTTGCTGTCCATCAGATATACAATCCAGGGAAGGAGGAGACACCTCTGGGCCTCTACGGGAATGACTGTAGTCCGTATGCAAACAGTTGCTTAATTGTTTGTGTCTGATAACAGTCAAATTAACTTTCTCCTGTTTATCCTTTCTGAGCATTGCTGTAAAGAAGATGAGAAAAAGGGGGGGGGGGGGGGGGGCAGGGAGGGGGAAAGGGCACAAAATAAGCAGACAAGTTTGCTGAAATCCATGATACTGCCAGGGGAAAAAAACCAGACATCCTAACTTTGGGTTATAAGGCTGAAACACAAGCCCATCCTTCTTTTCATAGCACAACTTCACAGCAGCACATATCAAAGAGCACACATTATACAAGTAACACAAGCAATCTGAATTAGTTCTTGCAGAAGGAAATACATAGGGTTGCCAATAGTAGGCCCATACTGAGATAACCAAGGTATGTTGGACACGTGATGACATATAAGGCTGTCCTGTCTGTGTTGAAAAAAAACAAGGATCTTTCTCTGACCTTTTCATATGTATTTACCTACTTTGTTTTGGAAAAACATTGGATAACATTAAAGATACTAGCAGAGCATCTCAATATTACAGACAGTATGGAAGAACAAACAAATAAATGCACACAAGACTCTTTGTGATCACAGCTGAAATAAACTGGTTCTGGCAGCAAACTTCTACTTAAGTGGTCATTGGACAGATTCCATCCTTACGATGATCTATTTTGAGAAGGTTTATTCTTCCAACAATAACAGAAACAGTCACGAACAGAGAGAGTCCCATAAAGTAACTAAAGAGTGCATGAGAACAATATGGGATTTTTTTTGTTGTTGTTTTAAAAAATCTATTAGAGTGTGTGTGACTGAAATTTATAGCTGTGCATCTGAAATTATTTACTTAGGAGCTTGTATATATTGCAGTACTTGGCATAAAGGAAGAGGAAATAATTTGCATTTTACAGCATTCCCACCTCTGATGCTGGGCCTGTGATGATTCACGGCACCCTGGAGGTCAGCCAGGGGACTCAGAAGCCACAAAGCCCCAGTGCACACTGTGCATCTTCCATGCTCTGCACTCACAGACCCTCAGTGGGGACTCATCTCTGGAGAAGACGCCCCAGGGTTGTGGTGCTGGCTGTTATCCATCTACAAAATTCCCCATGAAAGCAGGATGCCAAATATTAATTTTAGTATCTGACCTAGTGCACAGGAGCCAGAAAGCTGCTGAGGTCCTATTCATTATGCTTTCTGGTTAATATACAAATTATTCAATTTTAGCAGGTTTCCTAAAAAAATTACATGGTTTTAATTATACTGTCTGATCATCTGTCTGTGGTTCCTTCTGCACCAGTCGTTTTTTTTAACCCCATAGCCAATTTTCAGGAAATTAATTTTCAAAGATGACCATATTCTCATAGCTATAGTAAGAATTGGCAAGGAAGAAAAAGCAGGCTTAACTCAGCTGCTATGAATACTGTTAGCAACTGGCTGCCTGATCAGCATGCATGGAAATCTGGTTTCTAGAGTAGTTTACCAGATTTTTGCCTCATTGGGGTATTAAAGAGGACAAAGGGCACCAAACTATAGGAAACTAGGTTTCATACACACATTCTGTGGCTCAAAACCATCTTGTTCCAAGTATCAAAGCAAGATTCTTCCATGTTTAGGACATGAAGTTAACCTAGCAACAAGGAGCTATGTCAGTTCAGATGTAAAAGAACCAAAGCTCATAACTCCACCCTGGGAACTGCCAGCTTGCTGCCAGTTTCATACTTAATGGAAATCAATGAAATAATCCATGATCCAAGAACTTTGCAGATGGACCTCCAGTCTCCGCTCTCAGGATTCCTAGGATCCTGCCATTGTAGAACCTTCCAGCCTCCCAGAACTTATGAGAAAAACAGGATCATCAAGAAGAGCTTCTACAATGAAACAGAAACTATGCATGATCTTTCTCTTAAATGAAACTGAAAATAAAAATCTGATTAAAATCAAACAATTGTTACTACATTTTTTGCCTTCTGAACAGTTTCTAGAAATAATTGTGCACTAAACCATTAGGGTAACCTTTTATCCTGTCATATGACACAGTATATTAATTTGCTTGCTCTTTCATTTGGCAAAGAATGGCATTTCTGCCAAAGCATATGAAATTTTTGAAGACATTTCACATATCCTGATTATTTTGAAGAAACTGCTGGCTCAGTTCAGCTGAGGAAATTTGCATATTCATTCCTCTTCTAATCTTAAATCTAACAAAACTCCATAAGGCTTAAGATACAGGAGAGTGTGGTGGTGACATCAAGCTGGGGACTTGTGATTACTGTTCAGTGGTGTGTCCTGTGAAAAGCCCATGAGAGCCTGAGCTTCAATTTACCGGTGAGCCTAAATATTCTTAATTGGACTTGGGTTGCCTTGAATGTTTTGTATCCTTTTCAAGGGGCTGTGGCTGCCCTGCGGAATAAAAGAGTCTCCATATGCTGATGCATGGACAACTCTCTCCAGTTTGGACAGAGGCAACCAGCGGCTTTTGGGGCTTCTTCTGTCTTCTTGTGTGTGAGGGAAAAACATCTCTCATTGTCTGGATTCATTCAGTCACAATCACACTGTGTGTCCTGGATCATCAAAGCATTGCCCTAATCATACAAATAAAAGGTACAACTGTGCTGCCTGTTGTCATTCTCTGCTGCCACATTCTCCCTGCACCCCAAGTGTTGTTACCTGTACTGGCCAAATTGAAAGCCACCAGAGTATCTGCTGACCCTATGGCTACTTGAAGAGTTTGGGTTAACACAAGAGCACTCTTTGCTTACAGTTAATGAATTATATAGATAATAGGCAAGTACTAAGTTGGGTTGCATTTGTCCAGGGCACCAAAGCTGGCATGGTGGAAGGCTGGCTGAGCCAAGGTCATACTGCAGAACCACAAGAGCACAGGAAAATGCTCCTGCAATGCTGGTGCTTGGCTGCCTGGATGGTCATTAGACGGTCATGAAATGCTTAGCACAAAGCAGTAGCTAATTATGCCTGCTAAACACTGCTGTGGTTCCAACACTAAGTGGTTCTATTAGCAAGTTCGTTTTGCCAGTTCTTAATTGCAGTGAAACTTGGGAAGATAAAAACATCAAAGGAATCCTTTTAGCTAACCAGATAAATCTTGTCTTTATTCCTATGACCTTTTAAAATTTCTCACCCTATTCGATTTGAAAACCTGCTGTAGGCTGTTAGAATTTAAATTAATATATGCTTATTTGGAGACTTTAAAGGTAAATGAAAGGTAACATATACTGGACAAAATTGCTTCTTTTTAATGGTTTGCAGGTACCTAAGAAATAGAATTAAATACCCTTCTGGTTGCCCAAATTGTCCATTATAATTCCCCAGGCCAGTAATCTTTTAACTGAATTTAAAAGCTCTCACTAAAGATTATGATGTATCTTGCCTGCTCTCAGCATTTTCTCTGTAAATTATTATCAGCCAAAAAACTGTGTCCATCAACCTTCTCTACACAGCCTTCTGCAAAAGCATTAAAGGACTGACTTAAACAGCAAAGGAGCTGAGATTCAGAAAGGAACTTAACCAAAGGTCAAGAATGGGAAACAGACCCTTACAGCCTCTGAAACGTCCTGACATTGAGGGGTAGCAAAAGAACCCATCCATCCAGAATGCAATGAGTAGGGATGGACCTTCTTTTAAATTGCCTGCTTTGTTTTAATCTATATTTGTTCTTATTTTAAAAATGAATAGTTCTCATTTACACTCTAACCAGAAGTAGCTCTTAAGAGCCAAAGCCTTTCTTGTGTATCATGGATGCTTGTTTTAACTAAAGTCATCTCAAAGCTCTGGATGACTTGAGGAAATCACCTTTCCTCTTTTGTAAATAACTTGAAACTTCTCTTTTTTTCCAATTTAAAAATAGTACCCATTGCAAGTGCATTATGAGAGAGAGTTCTGTGTGATTGAAAGCACACACAAAGCATTCAAAAACCATAGGAATTGAAACTATAAAACATGTTGTAGATCAATAAAAGACAGAGTTTGCACATCCCTCTGCTTTCAGTACAGAGCTGTGGTGAAGAGTCAGGTTCTGTGATGTGAGCAAAAACTTCAAGAAGATAGTATTTTCTGGAGCTTTGGACTACTATCTGTATGAACAGACCATGCTGAAGCTTTCCAACAAATGCCACCTGAAGTCCAAAGCATGTTACTATAGAACACTGCCTGTGCCTTTCAGCATACTCTAATAACGTCCTTAAACCCTGCTACATTTGACTTCAAAAATTTCATAATGCAGTTTGCTCTTTAATTTCTATTTAAAGTTGCTGTAGCTCTAAAAGGCTTGAAGACCTGGCACACAATTCTTAATTAAATACTTTGTGATTTTCACACATTTTTCTACAGAATTTAGATAGCCAGAAACATTTTAGCTGCTTAAACACAGGAGGAGGTGTCAGTGTTATGTCAATTCCAGGCAGGGACTGTATTAGCTCCTGGGAAGACCATGGTGGTTTATCCAGAGGGAAGGGGAGCTGATGTTCTGATGCGCTGCTAAACAAAATGTCACCTTCAGTCACTTTGTTTCAGAATATTCCCATTTCATAAGAACTGAGGAAATAAACCAAAGTTGCCTTCAAATGTGTTCCATCACTGCAAGCACATGTCCTTAACAGAGCATTAGGGGTGCTGGGGGAAGGTACAGGGTCAGAAATACACTGCCATTCCTCAGCATGGTGGGCAGACTGTTGAGGGTGGTTATTGCTAATTACAGATTCAGCTGCATGGTATTTTACATATTGTTGTAATTGCAGAGCTCATTTTGCTTAAAATGTTAGTAACCCTCCCTTCACTTGATTTTCCTCCTTCACTTGTAGAATTATTACTAATTTGTTTTATCCAAAGAATAGAGTGGTAAAGGAGTCTCCTCATTCATATTCATGCATCTTTTACACAGCTGCAGAAGATATTTGGAACACTCCACCTCATTGTGCTTTCCCTTTCTGTTTGCATGGCTGAGATGAAGAAGATGAACAACCCTTGTCTGGCAGACTATGTGCAAAGCAGCCTCAGACAGAAGTGTCGGGTTTGACTTTTTTTCTGAAAATTCTCTCTCCTTTCTGTCCTCAGCCACATAGACCTGAGCATTTATTCTGAAGCTTTCCACCATGCTCCAGGTAGATTTGCATTGTAACTCACTTTTGTGCTAAGACACAAGCAAAAATAAAAGCAAACAAACAGATCTCACTGTTCTGATAGTTCATCTGCAGTTTAACAGGAAAATTTTGAGATGTCTTTTCAGGTAAAGACATTTACCAGAACCCAGAGCTGGATTTCTTCTGAGGTATTGATGAAAACCATATCCACACAAAATACTGATCCAAAAGCAGCTGCTGCTGACAGTGGTCCAGCCTGGTGCCTCAGCAGTGCTCTTTATTTGCAGAACCATAGATTCAGTCAGAAAAGACCTGTAAGATCATTGGGTCCAGCGTTAACCCAGCACTGCCAAGGCCACTTCTCACCCCACTGCCAGGTGACAGCACCACCACAGCAATGACATCCAGTGGCTTTCTCACTGTGAGGTTCAATTCTCATGTTCACTCATCAGTGACCTTCAGCTGAGTTTTACCACTCAGAAGATTATTTATGCCTAGAAATAGAAACATTTTTCTCTTCAAAGTAAAAGTATAGGGTCACAGAAGAGGAAGAGAATATAAATGTGTATCTGGGTGAAATCCAGTAATTTGGCTCCTAAAACAGGTAAACAGCTTCATCATTTTCTCCCAGTTTCAGACTTTTGAATTTCATCCTAGACAAATAAACAGCCTGAAAAGGTAAAGAAGCTCTGACCTCCCATTATATTTGAAATAAAACAAATATAGCCATTTGGATTATATACTACATTTCTTTACTTTTGTCAATGTCTTGACTAAATTTCTTGATTTCTTCTTGATTTGAATAAAATTAAAATACATGGAAAGGTATTAGTAATTAATTAGTGTTCTCTCAGCACCCATCTGATGTAGTTTTTATTTGTTACCAGAACAGCCACAAAAGTTGGACTGATAAAAAAAATTGCTCAGTGAAGAATTTATAACTTTTGGCCTCTATGTCTTAGCAAACACTGATTCTTCTTGTTTTTATTTTTTATTCTACAACATACTATTCAATAACTAGTTTTTTTGCCAAAAGTTCTTTTGTATTGTATAATAATAGAAGAACTAGGTACTCTGAAATGTAACAATTAGTAACTAAGAGATCAAATAATATCTATTTTTATTTAATCATTTTGTTCTTAATTCATAAAAATTTATTTTTTGCCTTCATCCAAATACCTCTCACCACAACTGCAGCAAGAAAAATCAATGTGAATTTATAGAGGTCTGAATGTATAATCCATTTTCCTCCTCTTCACTTATGATCCTCATTTCTTTACTTTCTTTTCTTCAAGTCTATTCCATATTTTATGCTTTGATGCCAGACACAGCACAGGACTAAAGTCAGAGTATTCAGATTGGATATAATAGCCTTTACTGAGAAGAAGGCAACTGCCACACATTGGATCTGAATTTTTTTTAATAACTGTTCACCTTCTTTCCACAAGCAGCCAAACCGAACCATTTGCAGAGTGAGCCATTTGCAGTGAAGCCTCTTATGCTGGGCACCAAAGAGCTTTCCCTTCCTCCCAGACCATGGGGTACAGCAGTGCTCTGAGCCACCAGCTGCAATTAAGCAGCGTGGCTGAGGAAAGATTTAAGCTATTTTGCTCTTTTTGGGGAGACCGTTTAAATTATAGATCTAAGAAGCAGATTTTTCTATTGCATGATGCACACACATTTTCTGTAATGATTCTAATCATGTTATATAGTATTTCCCATGCTGAGCTCAGAGTTCTGGTGATCAGTGCAGTCCACATGCTAGACAGATTTTACCCTCAGTATTTCTCTCAAGCCAGGGATTGCAAGTAGGCTGCTGTATTAAATAATTTTTTTGCTTCTCACATGGTAACACAGTAAAGCCATGTTAGATTTTCCAGTATTAGCAAAGAAAGGTGAAATAAAATAACCATATTCCAATGTGGATTTAAAACAGAATCAGTGCAAATTTACTGCTCCTATCACACAGAATATAAATAAAGGATATTGGTGTTCAGTTAAGATGAACTCAGAAGACTAACTCCTATTATATTTCACATATTTCCCTGCCCACATATGATCAGAACTTTTAAAGATTATTATGTAAATGCATTTGGGAACACATTTGTCCCAGTCAAGCAGCAGTTCCTGTTGTAATTTTTGCAAGCAGGAGCCCCTCCAACTGTGGGGCAGGACGGTAACCCACACTGATTTGGGGGCATTACCAGCCTGGGTGTCCTCCCCTGCCCTGCCAGCAGAACGTCAGGGCCTGACCCTGCCACCTGTTACTCTGCAGCAGCTGAAGACGAGTCAAGGTGGTGATGGATGAGTGGGAATGGGCAAGTTGTGGCACAGCCAGGCTGCTCCTCCTGTGCCTCACTGGTTAACCCACAGCCCTGGCAAGCCATGACCACTCTGTGCAAATGGCAACGGGCAAACCTGCAAAAACCCAATCCAATCCAAACCCTCTAAGACCTTTTTCCTTCTATTTCCTTCCACACCTCCAAATGAGTCCTCCTCGATGCTGTCAGCCACAGAAGGTGGATCCAGGTGGATTTAAGTCCCAAGGTGACAGCAGCATATCACTAGGAGTACAACAGCTCCACCTGCTCAGTTTGCCTCCCTTTTGTGCCATAAATTTTAGTATCTAAATGGGGCATTTAGACAGAAGGCTGGTTGCTTTGTAACATATTCATCTTTTTTCTCCTCTCTCTATTGCCTGTATATTCACTGCTTGTTCTAGCCTCTAAGGAAGAGGTTACTCTGTGAATTACTGCCAGGAGTCAGTGGAAACACAGTCCAAAAATGCAGCATTTTGCCCATTTTTTTGATGTTAACACACTAAAGGGAATGTTATGCTGAAGTTCAGCTGCCAGCATTTTCATTAATCCTGACTCCTATTTGAGGGAAGTGCTGAGGTTATTTCTTAAGCAGTCAAGGCAGTTTCACTGGACCATAAAACAAACGAGCTTTTGTGGTGAACTCTCTTCCCTTGCCCATAGTAAGTCAAACATAGCAAATACAGGGAGCAAGGTGCAATTGAGTACGTTCAGTTTACTTTGTTTCTTTGAAAACCTTTAAAGGAACTTTGAGACCACTGTGAGACTACTTCTCCTTCAGTGCCCTCCCATCAAAGTAACTCCATAGCAGATGTTCTTGTTAAGTGCACTCTCTTTGATAGGTCATTTTTTTTGGCCGGGTTTTGCTGGTTTGATTGTTTCTAGATTGCTTTTTTAAAAGAAAATTTTCTCTCCTTCCTAGCCAAAATATCAATTAATGTTTTTAGATAAAAGAGAACTTTTCAGCAAAAATTTGATTCCTCTCTTGAGCTGAATAATACAAAATCAATCCTTTAACACCTCTCAGAGCAACAGGGAAGCCTGAATCAATTTAATTAAAATATGATAAAAAATATGGGTCTCGTGCACCCATAATCATGCGCTTTTACTACACTTATCCGCTCTCCTGATTGGAAGAGGTCTGTGCCTCAATGAATCATGGTGATTATAAACCACATCATTAACAATTCATTAAATCAATATGAGAAAAGTAGCAGAGTAAAACTGATGTCCAGATTGCAAATTAACTCTGGCAGCTCAAAAAATGAAAGTGGGTCAGCTGAGGTGCACAGAGAACAGGCCAGAAGCTTACAGGGATTTTGGAAGACCATGGGCTACCACAGCAGAGCACTGGGAGTGCCAGGGTAGCTACACCTCCTCCTTGCACTATCATCATAGGTTAAAAAAACCCCAACAAACCCACCAGAGGTGTTTAATAAACTTACTTTCTTTACACACCTTTTAAAAAAAAAAAGTGTGTGTTGCAATCTGGAGGGTCAGTATCTGTTACCACACTTTGTCTGCAACTGCTGCTCATCTGCATCGATCAGCCCTCCCATGGGCAGGGAAGACAAGTCCACCTGTGAGGATGAGTGGGCCAGGGCACTCTGTGGGTCTGTATCTCAAGGCTGAGCTCTTGTGAGGATTAGCTGATGTCAAAGTGCTGCAGGTGATTTCTTGGGTTCCGCTACTTTCCCCACAAGCTGCTTTCATGAGGCATTTTGGGGCAATGTCATACACAGAGCTATGACTGAGCAGGGAGCATGGCATGTGTAGGGAGGGACCAAAAAAAGCACAAAGCTAGCAGGCTCATTCAAGCCTTCCCTCAAGAGCAAATCTGGCCAAAACCTATTTGTATAACAAAAAAAAAAAAAAATCCTGCAACTTCCATGGTGCAACCTCAGGCCATTTCTTCTTATCCTGTTGGTTGTCACCTGGAAGAAGAGACTGATCACCCCCTGCTATAACCTCCTTTCAGGTAGTTGTAGAGAGAGATAAGGTCACCCCTGGGCCTTATGTCATGCTGTAATCATACTTTGTTCCTATTCTGTGGTCAATTGCTGAGTTTGGAAAAGATCTTTATACTGAAAACAATTTTAGACTGGATATTAAGAAAAATTTCTCCACAAAATGGGTTGTCAAGAATTGGAACAGGCTGCCTAGGAAGTGGTGGAGTCACCATCCCTTGAGATATTTGAAAGATGTGTATATGTGTCTCTTAGGGACATGGCTTAGTGGTGGATTTGGCAGTGCTGGGTTAACAGTTGGACTCAATGATCTTAAAGGTCTTTGCCAACCTAAAATATTCTATGATTCTATGACCAACCCCAACATAGGAATTTGGAGAAATGTATGACTGCAAGGAAACACCTTCCCATAAAAAATGGTAAAATGTATAGCTTTGCCTACTACAAAGGCAAAAAATAAAGGCACCGGAATTACCAAAAGCCTGTTTGATCAGTTGCAAGGGTTAGTTAATTTTTTCAGTGATAAACTGAGATACAGATACTAGAAATTGATCAGGAGCTTTTTTCCTTCCCAGTATAAGAACTGCAGACTGCTAAGGCAGCTTTGTTTACATGTTTGGTTCAATCAGCTGATGCCCACTGTCCCATGTGAAGTGAGGCACAGATGATTTCTTCCCAGAAAGGGAATTTGCCACGCCTTAAGCAGAGTTCCCTTGAGAGATCACTGGTTATGGCAGACAGCATTTACCTAAATGTACCTGGCTGCCAAACCAAGATTGTCTTGTTTTCCTTTGCTTTCTTGGCCAAAAGCCAAGTTCATACTTCCCATCCCCTTTTTTATTTCTTCCTTTCCTTTCTTTTTTTTTTCTTTGCACCTTTATTTTTTCCCTTAAAGTTTCTGTGAGCAGTGATAAACAATTCCTGTATTTGTGTTGCATTGATGGCAGTATGATAGCAGTGTGAGCATGCCAGCTCTGTCAGTCTAGACATGCAGGTACACATGATGTGTTCACACCCTGTCATCTGACAGCCCTTCAGGTAGCAGAGATGTATATCTCCTTGATGAGATTTAATAACTGAGGTGGTAAAGCTGTGAAGTACCAAGCACTCCCTGCCCACGCACTTCTTTGTCAGATGAAGCCCTAAATCTCCCTGAATGTGTTTCTTTGCTGGGAGAATGTTTAGGATATATTTCAAACCTTTTTCTCCTTTACAACTTCCTGAGTCAATTCACTTGTTTAAATTGCAAAGCTGTTTCTCAGAGACCAAGAATAATAATGTAAAAACTGTAAGGGTAATTTAAGATCTGGTGATGATCCACTGGTTTCAAGGATCCCTTCAGTGTTTCAGACATTCATTTTCAGGCACAAGCAGCTATGGCTAGGACACTTGGAGAAGTCTGCTCAATCTTTAGATAGTCCCTTCAGTCTTGACTTACCATAATTTCCTTAGCTTTTTATTCTTCTTTTCACTCCCTTTACACTTATCTTCCTCCTAGCTCTTTCTTCCCTTCTCCTCTCCTCTTTTCTTCCGAATGTTGGCGGCAGCCACAGCACAAGTGGACCCAAATATTTTCTTTGTCAGCCCTGCAGGAATGTGTAATCTAAGGCCCAAGAGCAGAGGAGGAAGAACATGAAGGACTGGAGTGTCACAGTAAAGCCACCTTTTAGTTATTACCCCAGCCCTGGTGGGTTTGGATTCCTCTAACCACAGGCCTGATCCTCAGTGCCTCTGAAGTCTATTTACAACATGTTTAATAATTTCTACCAGCTGGTTCTTATTGAGACTGTCACTCAAAATTTATGTAACAATTTCATGTATCAAATAACATGCTAAAAAACTCCATCCTAACCAACTTTATTGTTTTTAGGCTGATAAATTTTTGGTTTTAATTAACAGGCATTTGTTGTCAGCAGTTTTCCTCTGGAGGTTCTCAAAACCCTCTTGGGAATGAGCATTCAAACCTCCTTACTCCCCAGCAGACTTTGGATCAGGCTCCCAGTGCTGAACCACAGTGTTTGAAGGTCACTTTTCACTTCTAGGATCAACAACCTGGAAACAAAGGAGTGAAATGAAAGTTAATGTCCCACATGGTTTAAAAAAATAATTGTGAATGCCTTCGAAACCTGACATTTCAACTGGGAATGTCTGATTGAATAACAACAAAAAAAGCAACAATCACATGAGGACGCTGCAGTCATATGATTTTTTTTGCACAGTCAGTCACAGCTTTGACTTCAATTTATGCTCCCCCTTCTTTCTGTCAGATAATGAGGACTTAGTTTAAACAAGCTTGTACCCCTAAGGCAATTGCATTCACCCTGCTCCTTGGCTGGCAGGAGGAGGGAGGCTGCTCCATCCAGGAGAATGCTGAGGCGTGGAGTCTACATATACAAGATCCACAAGACTGGACCTCAGAGCCTGCATTACTGAGAGAAATGCTGGTTGGGGTGCTCTGCATAGTGGTAATAGCTTACACAGCTAATAGAAAACACTAGAACAATAGAAGAAACTACCAAAAAAAAAAAAAAAGTAGTCAAGAGTTCTAAAATCCCCTTCCATTGGGCAATCTCTTCATTCTGTGCCTTGGAATTATGGACTTCTACCTGCCCTGCTCAAAATAAAAATGGTTTATTGTTGCCAAATTCACTAGTTTCTGGCTAGCCAGTGCCACACTTAAAAGTGCTGTTCTTTGGGATCACTGAAACTACTACTGATTTCTCTCTTCAGGACTGTACTTGGCTCTGTGCCTTGCCATCTTACCAAAGCTTGTTTTTGCTGCAAACAACAGCAAGAAACTTCACAAGGCTGCCCAGGGCTTCAGTGAAAATCAGCTGCTGCACTGCCTGCAGAAGCACACCTGGGCTGGGGAAGCACACTGAACCTGAATTTGAACCACTAGGTGCAGTGTTTGCCAAGCTATGCTGCTCCTCTTGAGCCACTGGTTATTCCTCATTATTAGGCTGGGCAGCAAAGTCCATTTTTTGTTTACAGCTACAATCCATGAAGTTTATACAATGAAGTACTCGTCTGTGTGTGGGTCATAGCAACTTGGGGAGCTAGATATTGAATAGCCATCACCACACAGGGGCTGTGATGGCACCTCTAGCCATGGTTGAATTTGAAAGGCATGTACTCACTAAATGTTTAAATAACGTTTTCCTTAACAATCAACTCTGATCAGGAGCCAAGTCAAGAGATGTGTTTGAATTGGCCATTTTCCATTTAGTTTAGAGTTGTTGCCCAGCATATGGGGCCAGCCATGTGCTTAAGTAGTGATGGGTTCATCAAATGCAGTGAGCTGTTGCAGTAACACTTGCAAATCAGGCTGGGGCAAGAGTTAATTTGGATTTCTGGAAATAAGTGTTCCTAATTTAAAAACAAATTAAGTACAAAAATTGATCACAGTGCAAAACTAGTATAAAAATGCCCATGAGGTGAATGGTGTGGCTCCAAACAGGTCTCTCAGAAATCCCAGGGAATGCTGAAAGCAAAGGGAGTGAGTCATAAGCACATGAGCTGAAAGAAGCTGAAGACAAAATCATGCATCTCTGCTTAATTCCATCACATGATGAGTCCCGGGGCCCTTGATTTAATCGGAGAGCAGAGCAGCGGAGAAACTTCATTCTCACCTCCCAGTGGGGACTGGAGGAGTTTCCACGCGGGGTCTCCGGCCACGCTGCTCCTCGGCAGGACTGAGCCAGCCCAGGCTCTCCGGCACCATGAGCGGCGTTCTCCGCCACCTCGGATTGCTGCTCCTGGCCCAAGCGGTGCTGTGTGCCGCCGCCACACGTGAGTGCTTCCCTCGCCCCAGCATCCCTGCCTCCTGCCTCGGCGTGTCCCACATCCCAAGGCAGCAGGAAAAGCGGCTGCTCCGTGCACCTGTGCTGGCTGCTGGAGCCGTGCCTGCGACCCAGTAGGCGACAGCCGGTTCCACCTCAGGGTGGCCTGGATCTGGGTGGAAAAGGTGCCTGAGCTGGGGTAGTGTGCTGAGAACTGCTCAGTAATCTGTTCCCTGTACTCCACAGGTACACAGAGCTGACTGGAGCTAAACCTTGGCTCTTGGCAGCAAATTCTTGGCAATACTTCCCCATTTCAAGCTTGGCTAAAACGGCAGATGCAGAATGGACTTTGCACAGTTTGCTTGGCTTAGCTATGGCTGGGAGAGGCCAGGTCAGAAACAGTGCTCCCCACTGGGATGCTTGGACCTGTGGATCCCTAACCAGAGGGAGCCCAGTCAAGGAATTAGATCTGCAAGCCATAGCAGGGCTTATCTTCTGCTTCTTCCTGGGCTTTCAACTTGACTCAAGTCTTAGGATGACTCCCTGAGCTCAGGGCTGAGAATGCAGAAATGGGATTTTAAGCTCAAATTCCAGAATGTACAAAAAAATTGAAAACCTTAAAAGCTGAAGTTTATCTGAGCATTCATCTAGCCTTGTACCTGCCTCCAATGGAGAATAGTACTGGGTGTATAACTGGGCAGGTCAGGACACCTTCCCAGCTTTCAGTGATTTACAGCACCAGAATTGCCTCTATCAGGTGCAGTCATTGTACTTAACAGTTTTTACTAGACTTCTTCCATCTGTTCATGCATTTGGGCTTTCATTGCAACACGTGTAAATTTCTGGGACACACTACATCCTGCCAGCAAAAAAATCCACACCTTAATTGTGCCTTACATGAAGAAGTACCTTTCATGTGCTTAGAATCTGTAGCCTGCTGGTTTCATTTGATTCTCCTTAACTTTTGTACTTTCAGCTTCTTCCTTCATGCTGTTCATGATTCTGTTTTTATATTCTGCTCTGTCACCTCTTCTCCAGGCTTCAAGACACAGTCTATTTAGCTGTTCCTCATATGGAAACAATTCTATGCCTTTGTAGCATCCTTGCCACCTCTCTCTGTATTTTTTCAGTTCTTTTATACTGATTGAGCTGCAGAGAACAGAGCATACAGCACTCAAGACACTGTAATGATGTCCTCATCTTTGTTCTCTATCTAGCCTTTTCCTAGATTTTCAACTACTAGTGAGCACTGCATTCACAACTATAAAGCTGCACAATCCCATTTCTGAGTTTAGAGCTAGTTTAGAGCCCCTCATTCTCAAATTAAGGTTACATTTAGCTCTGCTGAATTTCATAGTTTTATTCTTAAGTCATTGAGTTTCATACAGTTCTCCCCTCTATTATTTTAATGCACAGTCTTCAGCAGATTAAAGAACTTTGCCTGTTTTCCAGATTATGAACATTTAAAATTATTTTAACAATGGAGAAAACTGGGCATTTATTCATAACTTCTTTTCATATCCTAACCAATAATTTGTTCATGTGAAATCCTTCATTCTTATCCCATGGTAACTTCATTGCTTTATGTTCCTTTAGCAAGGGACCTCATCAAGGGCTGTCTGGAACTCAGGCAGACTGTAACAAGCAGGTCAGCCTTGTTCCCATGCTCTCTGTCTCCCTTGCAAAACTCAGAATATGTTTGTGAGCAATGCACTCCTTTTATGGCAAATAATATTAATGTGCTGTACCTACTTACTCTGTTCTTCACTGCTGTTCCTACCAGCTTCTCCAACTTGAGCCCCAAAGTTGTTTTTTTATCCTCTAAATCTTCCCTGGAAGTGTTTTTAAAAACTGTCATCACATTTGCCAATTTTTGTTTCTCAGTCACTGAAGCAGTGTTAAGCAAGATGTAACATGCTATGGTTAATAGCTCATTTATTTCACTCTTGAATAACTTCCATACTTGGGCCATCCTATCTAGACAACTTTGTCATTTTGTTGATTTGTTCTTTAATTGGGTTTTTTTGTGCCAACACTTCATTTTGAGAGATACTCTCTGTCATTGTAAAAAAAAATTCTATCACAGAAACCTCTTATGTTCTCCCCTTTTGAATGAAAATATAAACCAATTGACCTATTTGACTTTTGTGCTACCCCTTTACCTTCCCTGAATGCTTATTTTGCTTCTACATCATCTTTTGGCCCTAAATTTCCTTGCAGGCTTTCCCACTTAGTTTATATTTGGGGGAAAAAATTAATTTGTAGTTTTCATGTTTTTGCAAGTTGTCCCTCAAATTCTTTTTTGTCCTGCTTTATTATGTTTCTATACATAATTTTAGAAAGTTTGTGTTACAGTTTGATGCCATTCCATCAGCCTTTTTACTTCTAATACACTTTTATCCTCTTTAGCTGGGTCATCTTTCTATTTCTGCTGTCCTAACATTGGCTCTCATTCTCTCTTTCATGGCTAATACACTTTCACAGGAAATACTGAACTTGTCTTTGCTACATTTTTCACCAAAATGAAAGCCAGAATGAGAAAGAAGTCAATTGAAGTATAAGATCTTTTCTCCTATGATCACCTCACCAAAACTATTACAGTAATCTATTCCTTGGAGCATAACATTACTCTGTTTTGAACTGAATTGCTCTAAGTTTGGTTATGTCCAACATCTGTTTTTGAGTGGTTTTCATTGTTAAAAAATAAATACATTAAGGCTTTTTTGTTCCTTTAAATTCACCAACTGAAAATCTCAGTTCCATGTGTTAGAGAAACTAGTGCAGAAGTCTTTCCTCATCTGAAAAACCATCTTTTTCTTGTCCTGAAGCTTGTGAAATGTTTTGTATTCGATTGAAATAAACAAAGCACATCAGGGAGGCAAAGAAATACCTAAGAAGCTTGTGATTTAGAAGCAGTGACAACAGTAATTACTGGACTAGAAAATGAATTCTGAATTCAAAGATTGTTACTGAAAACTCAAAATTAAAAGCATTTATAAAATTAAAAGTGCTCCAGCTGTTTTTGATAAATTGGAAATTTGGTAAAAAAACAATCCCTGAAAAATTTTCATCTGATGAAATCAGAAGATTTTTATTCATTAAATATTTTTTAGATAAAATCAAGGAGAATGGGGAAAAGAAACTACAAAAATCATGTAGCCATTTACTTTTGAATAAAATGACACATTAATTTAATTATACCTGAAGTGTAATTGAACTGGCTAAGCTTTTATGAAGTACTTTTATAGTTGCTAATTTGTTTTTTTCCTGAGCAAAGTTTCTGAACGACATCATTACTAAACTCTTCTTCTGACCAAGACTCAAAACAATACAGCATGTGATGCAGGTCCTTAAGCAAACACCAGTCATAATGTTATGCTTGCTCACATCAAAATATATTAAGTCTGA
This sequence comes from Lanius collurio, assembly GCA_020086605.1. NCBI lineage: Eukaryota > Metazoa > Chordata > Aves > Passeriformes > Laniidae > Lanius > Lanius collurio. Next base: position 4,632,691 of record JACBWW010000012.1, read on the forward strand.
AGCAAAGACTTGATTAAAGTGATTTAAGTGAGACTGTGGGGATTTCCTGGAGGGAAAAAGACTGTGGGAGATTGTGTCTTTGAGTGCAAAATTTGTTCTTTCCTCCAACTGTTCAGTCCTCAAGACTGGAGAGAGAGCTGCCAGCTCTGAGCTGAGATGGGACTGGGCAAGGGATGTTCTTCCTGCCCAGCAGAAATGTCACTGGGCATTAAAACACAAGGAGGAAGCAGCTCCTGCCTCTTCTTCTGAGCTGCTTCTCTGGTTCTTTCTTGCAGTAAAATTAGGAGTCTCTCACCTCTAAAGACTGTGCTTAACTGGCTACACCTGCTCCGTGTCTTTTCCAAAGCTTGCAGAAATTCCACCACAACCAGTTAGGTTACCGCACACAGGGCAATTCTTGCCCTTCTTACAGGTCTCTCCATTTTCCTTGAAGTCATCCAGTACTTTGCTGCACTTGGGTATAAATCTCAGAAGCATTCTGCATCAGCTGTACCTTTACAATAAAGCCATGGAAAGCAGAAATCCTAACTCCCTTGATGTTGTGACAGAATGGCACACCCAGCAGTTACCTTACCTGATTAACATGGCAGAGCCCTTTAAAGCCCCCAGGCTTTCATGGAACTATGCCCATAAGCCTACTTATTAACATATTTTTATGGCATCCTACAGTGGCCAACATGTTCCTACAGGTTACTTGGATATTTATGTTGCTTCCCACCATGTGTCCTTTGTGACAGAAAGAGGGATCCTAGAAGCCTGGGAAAAGTTTGAGCCCATCATTTGCAGTAATATGAGAAGAAAGATGTTATTTGAAGTTATTTAATATCTGAGCCATTTTTAAATAACAGGCATGAAGCTAATACGTTATTGTTGCTATATTATAAACACATTGAATTTACTATTCAGCTCTAAATTTCCTTTTCTGGAAATACCAGCTTCTGTTATAATTGGTTCCACCCCTCCCACCCAAACCACCAGCCAACTCACCAAAGGAGCTGTACTGGGTCAAAACTAATTCCTGGCATAACTTCCACTGGAGCACAACTCAGACACAGAATGAATTTATCATGTTAGCCTTTTACTCATAGATTTATTACCAAGCAAAGCAGTGAGAAATCAAGCAACCTCTGTGCAGAGAGCGTGACTCTTACAGAGTTATGTAAATTCTTAAGCAATTGCTCTGATGTGGCCAAAATACTGTAAACATTTTTATTCTTTGTCTGGGAAGTTTGCAATACTGCAAGTAGAATAAAATGTCAGTCTGACAGTGGTGGAATTGTCTTTATGTTGGTTATAGTTGATGTGTTTATAGCCTTGAAGATAAAATTCTGTAACTTTCTACTGGTGAAAAGTTTTCTACCTGTACATGATTAAAGTTCAGCAGAAGCGGAATGTTTTTATAGAGTAGTAGGGAAAACTGGATTACATTTACACTGATGTTTGGTTTTCTCTCTAGGGTTTCAAGATGTGTTGAGTCATGGAAGTACTTCTCCTGTCCCATCCTACAAGAAGCTACAAGGCTGGTCTAGTGACCAAAATAAATGGAATGAAAAGCTTTATCCTTTCTGGGAAGAAGGAGATCCCAGATGGAAGGACTGCTGGAAAGGTGATCGCATGTACACATTTCAAAGACACTTGCAAAGCTGGCCAGAAAATCCCCCACAATGCAGAGTGCAAGGACTACAGTGCATTCTACATAGGGGCAATACTCACTGCTGCACAGAATGGCGAGTTAGAGATGACTGGGTTTGATACCATTCCCAGGGGGTTGTCTGAGGAAGCAGAACAGTGAGATACTACATAAAATGCTTTCCCATTATGACTAATCTCAGACACTATTACTTATTAAGAAGTAATAATGGTCAGGGCTCCAGAACAATCCATTACATGAAACATGCCCTGCATGACAGGTAGCTTCAACTGGTACCTCAGTAGGGCACTTGAGCTTCTGATTGATAACTTCAGCAAAGACCATGTTTATTGTCACCCGGTCTGAGCTGAGGGCTAATGACTGTATCATTCCTGGGGAGAAACAAAAATTTTCTCCTTTGGAATATAGTTTTCTACCTATGGGGGTAGAAAACTATATTCTTAGCTCTAGGAAGAAAATTAATGGCAGACCAGCAAGTGATCTGGGGGGCAATGCTAAGTCCCCCTGATTGTTTGAAGTTGGGGTTTTGATAAGTGCAAGTGACTTAAGAGCATGAAACCCCTTAGAAACAGAATAATCAATAAAGCATTTCTAATGTAAATGGTGCACAGTTGATGGTAGCTTCTGCTCTGATGCACCCTTTGCTGCAGTGAAGACCAATTTTCTTTTTTACAGGTGGAAGGGTGACAGCCAAATTGGACAGTGACAGCCCAGCGCTGGTAGGATCCAATGTGACCTTTGTTGTGACTCTCCAGTTTCCCAAGTGCCAGACAGAAGATAATGATGGCAACATAGTGTACAGGAGAAACTGTACCCAGGGTAGGTGATGCCAATTTCCCTGCACCACATGCACTGGTGCTGGTGCAAATGTGTCACTGAGCACTGAAAGCATCACAGGTGCACCTGATGAACAGCAGCCATGCTGGATTTAACTGATAACCCCTACTTGTGCTTACCCAGCCTGTGCCACACCAGTTTCTTTCCTAAGAAGATCACTGTGGTATTTTCAGTGTTCTGCCCTGCTGTATATACACTGACCATGTAATTTAAGATTAACCATCATTATAAGTTTGCCTTCCCAAAACAGTCACATAATTCCCAACAGAACTGTTACTGCTTTTCAGCTCAGGCACAATATTGTACAGTCACACTGCTTTCTTTCAAACTTATAAAGCTGTCAATTTATAAAATTGAGATTTTTTTTTTTTCAATTATGAATTTTAGAGCTCAGTAACCACATCTGCATCTTGAAAAACCCTCACAAATGAGTAAATCTCACACTTCCACATTTTAGGAATTAAAAAACAAACATTTAAAAATCAAGCAATATTTTCCTCAGAAAATTACCCATTTTCATCTTATTTATTTCTACATAGAGAAAAAAGCTTATCATATATCCACTGTTCTAAGCTGCCTGATCTAGAACAACACATGCTGTTGTACTTTTCATCCGCTGAATTCATAAATGTTCAACAAATTTTCTTACAGATCAAACTCATTTTCATTTCAAGGCATATCAGCAAATTTTTTGTCAGCCTAAGTTCCAGTTTTTAACTGTCTAATATTTTGTTAGCAGCTGATATCCATACTCTATTTAATACCTGCTGTGCTGTTTGGAGGAGGAAACTTTTTATTTACTATCCAGAAAATGACAGAAATTCATGTCTAAGTTATTTAAAGGTGCCATAGAAAAGTTTTCTGACAAAACAAACAGCGTCACTTCCTTACAGTGCTTTCACAGCCACTCTTTGTACTTAAAATTTTAGATTCTGCTTGCCAAATATTTAGGTTGCCCCATTATCCTCAGTTAAACAGTAGCAACCTGTGTAGTCAACAGCAAGTTTTTGGGCAAGCACTTTTAAATTGTGTCTGGCCCATGAGACAGTAAATTTTTTTTTAACTTCTTAATAAAACAGCACCAAGACAGAACAATTTTGTGTTTACATTAAAAAGCAAGCAAAGCACAACCTCAGAAAAAAGAATGAATGTCAGCCTAAAAACACCCCACTTCACCTGTTGTTTAAATGCAGTAACTGCTATAACCAGCAGTTCTTGCCTCCTGCTTCCTGACTTTCTGCACATTTCTCAGTTGACCAGAATGCGTCCTATTCCTATCCTTAGATCCTGGAGCTTCCATGGATCAGCAAGTCTATGTCTACAACTGGACTGAATGGACTGACAGCTGTGGCTGGGAAAACTGCTCAAGCAACCACAGCCATAATGTATTCCCAGATGGACGTCCTTTCCCTCATCACCCTGGCTGGAGGAGAAGGAACTTTGTCTACGTGTTTCACACTTTTGGTTAGTACTGCAACAAGTGCCTTGGTTGGGGTGATCCTGCAAACCTTATATTCCCTTTGTACACAACTCATTTGTCAAGTATGTTTTACTAAAAGCCCTTTAACAAAGATTCCATGCTCTTGAGTGGAAATATGAAATTAACTCCCCACTTTTCCAGAGATGCCTTCAGGTGTTTGGTCTAGAAATCATGGATTACCAGAAGATTCTCTTTAAATCTGCATTCACATTACTATCACTGAAGAATATTAATTTCCTTTCAGTAGTACTCAAGATCTTTTTCTAGGAAAACAGAGGGTCTGAGCAGGTCAGTCAGATGATTTATTGACAGCTCACTGCCACTTAAGACTTTTAAATTTAAGAGAGAACACAGTGCTATGTATCACCAGTTTAACGGTGCAGCACTTCTTGTCTCTAGGGAGGTGAGAACTGCCACTGGCTGTGCTGCTGCTCTGGTCACAGATGCTGATTTTCAATGTTTCCTGCTCCTGAGTATGTAATGGTTGGGCTATTCCTACCATTGGCTATGTACTAAATCTTAGTACTCTCAGTTCACCTGGCTAAATCAGTATTATTGTCAGTATCAGTATGAGTAATAATAATAATACTCCAAATTTTAAGCAGAGGTTATACTATTTACCTACCTCAATCAGCTGTTAAAAAAGACAAATAACTGAATATATACAAATGGTTCTAGCAAGAATATTATATCTTCTGGCTACACTGAAAGCAAACACAAGATCACTTAAAATGCCTCACACCATCCACTACATAATCCTAATGACTTAATGTAATGTAATGTAATTGCTTTGGAAAGATGTAGATGTCTTGGCAAATTTTTCTTGGATTAGTGAAATCTGGGACATCTTTTTGACAGCTTTGAAAAAACAGAATTTATGTGAGTAAACACATTGTAAAAGTATCTAGTCATTTGAAAACACCTGCCAGATTATTGGAAGACATTTCTAAACTATTTTGATTTTGACAATCCAAGATTCTCAGAGACTTTGCCTCTCATAAAACAACTTGCAGTGAGGATGAGGGGAAAAATGTTAAGTTCATGTTCTGTTTCAGGTCAGTATTACCAAACAACGGGACAATCTTCAGCAAAGTTTTCAGTCAACACAGCAAATATCACTCTTGGCAAACACAGGATGGCAGTGTCTGTTTACAGGAGAGGGCACTCGGGATTCGTTCCGATTGTGAGAGCAAAAACCATCTACTCTGTAACAGGTGAGTGTGCTGGAATCATCTGTAATGAAATACTAGGGGTATTTGAGGTTTAGGTGTTAAAAAAATTCAGCATAAGCATCATCTGGCATGAAGACACTGGCCAGAGAAAGCTTTTGATATGAATGTGGAATCTCTGGTAAATCGTCTTGAGTAGCTTAAGTTACCTTTGTGTCTAGCTCAGTAGTGACACCTCTACTTTGTAATGAAAAATGATTCATGAGAGATAATACAGTCTTCCACAGATGTCTGTGATTCCTCATTTTTTCCCATAATTTTCTGGCTGTTTCCTACTGACATTCACTCCTCAGGTCATAAATTGAATTAAAGTAGAAACCTGTGTTACAGATACCATGTTGACATCTCACATTCTGACTGCTGCTGTTTCAAAGACTTTGGAACTGTTTATTGTTTGCAGCCAGATATCTCTGCTTTATTTATTTACCTATTTTTTCCCCTTTCAGACAAAATTCCAGTGTTTGTGAGTATGTTCCAAAAACATGACCGCAACATCTCAGACTCCATTTTCATCAAAGACTCACCAATTACATTTGATGTAAAGATCCATGATCCCAGCTACTATCTGAATAATTCTGCCATCTCCTACAAGTGGAACTTTGGAGATGGAAGTGGCTTATTTGTAGCCAGCGGTTCTAGTACATCTCACACCTACACTCTGCAAGGAAACTTCACTGTGAATTTAACTGTCCAAGCCATTATACCTGTACCGTGCAAGCCAGTAACACCCACTGCAGCACCACCCACCTCAGCAGGTAAGCATTTATCAAACAGCAGCGGCATTAGGAGCCATTCTAAAACTCTGTATTCTCAGTTAATCTCTTTAGTAGTTCTACTGTCATCATGAAAGAGCTGCAAGCCTCTGCAAACCCTCTATAAAATTGGCTTAGAGACACAATCAATAAGCATAGATTCTTCTATGACTCTGTGGTAGGGTTCACTTACACATTTAACTCCTTATGCATCCAGTTCTACCACCATACTTGCAGCGTACAAAGATCTTCAGGTGAATATAAATGTAAGTTTGTATTATCTCTGCCACACCTGATCAGGAGATTTTAGTCTTATCTACTCAGGGTCATCTACTGAGGTAAGATGTAAATTTCAAGTGAGAAAGTGGGATTTCAGAACACTCTAAGAGCAAGTTCCTCTCTGGATTATATTAACTTCCATCCAAAATTAAATGAGATTGGATTGAACTACAAAAACGTAGTCATATTCAAAAATACGAGATTCCCACATGGCGTTAGCCTAGAACAGCTTTTCCACTTTAAATTTATTGACTAACACATTTCAGAATAACTTTTATTATGTTCAGCATTGGTTTATCATCTCAGAGGGTTTTAAGGTTTGCAGAAAGCCTGCAGTTTCAGCTATAATATTACTACTGTGAAATTGTAAATGTGGCTATATTTTTCCAATTTCATATTTTTAATATTTCCTCTTACCAAAATATTGAGTGAGAATGAAAAATGAAAGGAAAGATATAATTTTCACCACTTCCCCTCTTCATTTTTCCACTAGCTGTAATGTAGAGCAGTGGGAAAATACCAGCTTTTTAAAAAGCATTTTAAATGTTTTATTGGCCTTTGGATTTCTTATATAATTGATTTGGGGATTTCAAAGAAGTATTTAATTGTATTACACCTTGTAGTCTCCCTTTTATTTCACAGATATGGGTGACTAGCCAGATGGTTTTTGGAGTGAGGCTCCTCAGGCCACTCCAGGGTTCTGAAGCTGGGCACATGTGTTTTCTTTAGGGATTATTGCCATGAGCTCACACAGATACATACATGACCACACAGCTGCAAACCAAAGTCACTGACAGCCTGTGCAATGGAAGCAGTTGGAACATATGGCTGTGTTCAGAATACCCCTGAGCAGAGCTTGTTCTAAAATTGCCTATTTCTTCTCCCTCAGTTACAACTGAACCATCTTCTGATTCTATACCCACTGTTGAGTCAGTGGAGGATAATCCTGATGGAGGTTGCCATATTTACAGAAATGGATACTATGGAAGTACTATTGCTGTTGTAGGTAAGGATGTGGAATGGTGTTAAAAGTTAACAACAATGTATGGTAGAAATAATGTTTATTTAGACACATTTTTATCAATTACATGAGACCCACAAAAAGATTCTTTTCAAGAGCATAGCTGAGAGTTTTAAGGATTAATGTACAGACATCTAACTGACTGACTTTGGTTTCTGCCTGCACTGTGCCAGAGGCTAGTTGCAGAGGTGATGACCCCTTGCTTTCAGACATGTGAGGGTGGACCTCAGTCTGATTGCCTGCTGATGGCTGACCCCGTGTGCTGGTGGGGATGTGCATTTTGTCACTCCTTTCTGTATCACCAGCTTCTGAACGTGCCACAGCAGGAGCACATGGGCTAGGGAGGGGCTTTACATAAGGCTGAACTGACCTTTGAATGCAGAGAAATCTCATGTAGTGGGAAGTGATTTAGCAAAATAAGGAGGTAAATAACAATAATGAGGAAGAAAAAGCAGATCAGAAAGGAGCAGCCTCACAGGGAAAGCACTGGAAAATTTCTCAACTTTCAAAGCCTTCAAGAGGAGTGCTAAGGGAGGGAGGAGGTTATGGAAAACAAGATCTGAACTGAGCATTAGCCAAACCCTGGAGGTTCAGTACACATTGACTTCAGAGCTTGTCATGTGTCCTACAGTTGATATGTGTTTCCTCTCCCAGAGGGAATCCTCGAGGTAAATATTATTCAGATGACAAGCATCCAGATGACAGAAAGTCAAGCTGAAAACTCACTGGTTGACTTTGTTGTTACCTGCCAAGGGAGGTAAGTGTGTGAATGAAGCTGTCAATCTTCCCTCTTTAGAACTAATGAGGTGCTGGAATGCTGTCTGCACTTAGATGCAGATGTATGAACAAAATTTGGGAACTGTAGTGTTTCTATTTCTTGACTGGAACTAAAGATAATGCAAGTCTCCTTTTTAAACTATGCCAATTGAGGCTACTGCCAGGCACTTAGGATTCAGAGCAAATATCCAGTCTCAGTAAAATTAAGGAACTGATTGTGGGAAGAAACAATTCATAGTCTCCTGGCCAAGAAAAGATTTCAGCACTTACAGTAAAATGGGAAGCAGCTTACTGAAATTGTAAGGAAATCCTTTCTTTTTGGCCATGAGTTTTTGACACTTGGAATAAATGGGTAAGTCCAAGCAATTTCTTGGATGCAAAAACATTGGACTAATATTCCAAGCTCCTAGAAGGTTAGTTGAAAGGACTAAGAAGTACAGATAACACTGTGGTAATACAACTGGAATACAATTAACCTCTCTTAAGGGAGTGTTTTCTTATCCAGCATATGATACTACTTACAAGAATCTGCATTCCTTTCTTAATGATGTGTATTAAAGGTAATGGACTTTATAAGCTGATTTGATGCAGGTAACTCCTATGATCACCATAAAATGTTAAATGATAAGCAAAACAAGCAGATAATTATGTAGATTGTATAAAGTCATTCTATATGAAATCCACATGTACATATATAAATGTATAGGTATGCAAAAAATTCATATAGCATTAATAAAACATGCTTAAATCACTATAGTGCCACTGATTTCAACAGGCACCAGCATAAAGCTGGGGCACCAGTGCAATGTGTCATTGAACTGGGCTAACTGGGCTGACAGGACTCCTCAGATGCAATGTGCTCTCTCTTCCCATGCCAGTCTCCCCACAGATGTCTGCACAGTAGTTTCTGACCCCACATGCCAGGTGTCCAAGAGCATGGTATGTGACCCCATCGTCGTCACGGATGAATGTTTACTCACCATCAGGAGAGCTTTTGAGGAACCTGGGACGTACTGTATAAACATCACTTTGGGTGATGACACGAGCCAAGCCCTTGCCAGTGCCCTGATTTCTGTAACTGGAGGTGAGTCCACAAAGAGCAGACATGGGTGGCTGGTGAAAAGCTTCTCCCCGTGGTCATTTCCCTGCAGGGGGAGAGAGCGCAGGAATACATATGGGGGCTCTTATTATGCCTGGAAGCCTCAGCTGAGACTGCACCAGCTTGTGTAAGAGTTCATGCAAAAATAAAATGATTAGTATTTCCCTGGGGGAATTTTAGGGGTTAGACCTTGGTTTGACTTCTGTTTACGATCCAATGAATACAGCAATTATACAAACTATTCGATATCACAGAATATGAACAGTTCTTAAGCCATAATGTAATTTCCCATGGAAAACTCTGTTGGGCAGAAAAGCAGGTAGAGAACATGCTAGCCAGCCCACTCCACACATGAAGAGATAGCAGAAACAGAAGAGAATTCAGCTCACTTGAGACAGAATCAAAGTCTGCAGCAGAGCTGGCTGCCCTGGGCCCTCTTTACTGCCCTTGACATGGTTTCTATTACTATGTGAGGATAAGATGAATCATGTTCTGGAATGATCTGTGTAACATCCAGTGACTACAGAGTCTGCCCAAGGTAATTGTTTCAGAAGAGGAGCTTTTACCTTTGGCTGGATGAGTGTCTAGCTCATAGCTATCAAAGCAGTCTTTGACAGAACCAGCTATTAAACTCAGCCTCAGCCAGGAGTCTAAACAATTGTGCTCCCTGCCCCCACTTCATTGCCTTCCTGACTTCCTATTACAATGTCCTAGTGACTCTTCCAAACTCTCCAATTACTATCAGCCAAGCAACTGACCCTTTGCAGTCATTTTCCACAGTATTTTTTGCTGATTTTATTTAATCTAAGTGTATCTGTACTGATATGAGTTCATTATGAATAAGCACAATGCCTGACCTGTAAGTGCATTCTTTCTCCTAAAGGTGAAAATAAGCATGCAGAAGGGTTTTTCTCAACTGTATTCACAGAGACTAGCTTTAACCCAATAAGGCTGGTCTGCCTAGGTTTCCTCCAGAGGGCAAAACTCAGTTGTACTTTGGGGCTTCCACTATAATCAAAGCAGAATTAGGATCTAAGAGAGGTTGCTGCTTTGAGTCACCTTCTGGATGAGCCCATCTAATTTTGTCAAACAGTTATCTTATAGTCAGTGTAAACATTTCCCCAGCATAACAAATGGCAAGGATCAAATTAGCTTCACCTCGTGGGGCGCCAAGAGGGCCCTTCATTCCCCTCCATGCTGGCAGGACAGCCACGTGTCTGAGGAGCAGGGCTCATGTGAGAAAACTGGCAAAGCCCAGCTCACACTGGTGCAACCGAGAATTACGTGGCTTAGGATGTGAAAGCACCACCTCCTGCCAGTCACTGACCTCCAATGCTTAGCATATTAGAATTACTAACTGTGCTTCAATTTGTACAGCACTAAGTACAGATGGCATTTTCTTTAGAAACTCTATCTCACTGTAAAATAGAGGCTAACTTTTAATCAATCTACTTTCTGAACTTTTAGGAGCATCGTCTGGAACAACAGAAGGTGTCTTTATCTTCCTTGGCTTGTTGGCAGTATTTGCTACCATTGGGGCATTTGTCCTTTACAAGTAAGTTGCTAGTTTCTATGATTAAAAACAGTTCAAAGAACTGTCAAAATATTATTTAAATTAACAAACCAAACAAATGTGCTTTAGCTACATTTTTGTTTCTTTATTATTGCAGTTCACAAATATTCTGGCAAATATTCAAGAAAATGAGATTACTGTCTTAGGCTACTAAACAATTGGAAAATATGCAGATGTTAAGGACTTTCAGAGAAAATTACACTTTGTGCCCATTAGCAAAAGCAGTAATAGTAGAAGGCCTGAGAACTTCATTTAAGCAGAAAGCAAACTCAAACTGCATGATGTGATTTATTTATGCAGTGAAACCAAACAAATTCTTCATTAAATAATTGATGAATAAATTCTTTGGGGGAAAGGTGCTGAGCATGCAGGACAGCAATTAACAGAAGCACATGTTGCTGCATTATTAGCTTGGATGTTTCTCATGAGACTTTTGAGACTGCACCAAGACTCCAGAGTGAAGTGTGTGCTCACCCTTCCCAGTGAGTGGTGAGAAGCACACACCCCCATGGAGCAGCAGTACTCCAGTACTCCTTCTCCCTAACCAGGCCCCTGTCACCACTACGGACCTATGGCTGCCAGACATTAGATGGGATTGAACAGGGAAGGAAGAGAGAGAATGCATGATGAACACATGATTAGTGCTCTTATGCTCCAATCACACACTATAGGTAGACTCTCCTTTAAAAGAGAGTTCTCCTTTAAAAGTTTTTCAGCAACTAACTGTGCACATTCCTTGCAGGAGATACAAGCAATACAAGCCTATTGAGAGGAGTGCGGAACAAACAGAGAAGCAGGAGGGATTTACTGCTTACTTCAGCTCTTTCAAAGCCATTTTCTTCCCAAACAGCACTGAGAGAAATCCTCTGCTGAAGAGTAAACCAGGCATTGTTTAAACCTTTAGTGTAACACTATTAGATTAAGTACAGGACTCATATCTGAATTGTACTTTAGTGGGGCTTTATTCTTGTCACAAAAAACCCCAGGGAGTAAGGTGAAAGCACGTATAGATGGGATGGTAACTTTTGGGGCTTGGTGCAATTAGCAACATTAAAGTAGTCTTTGTAGAAAAACAAGGAGGTAGTTTCAAGCACTTGCTATTCTTGCTTGTGATGTAGGATACACTCTTCTGAATTATGAATATCCCCCACCCCCACCTTATCTGGCTTTTCTTACTTCTAGGTTAACAACCTGCAAAATTAATCACATCCATAATCTGGAAGGGGGAAAAAAAAGATTAATTAAAAAAAAAAAAAGACAAAACCCCCCAGCAACCAACCAACTTGTAAACACTTAGTTTTTATTGCTGCTTACTGCCTTAGCAGCATTCATGCCTTTGCTGGAAAGAGAGTCATGGGGGGCAGACACATGTTATGCCTGTGGAATGAAACATGCCATGGCCTATTCCCAGGCATTGGCACTGAACTGCTGCCACTGTTACCCTGTTCAGGAGGTCCTAGCACAGACTTGCCCCAGGCAGGCCAGCTCTCCACCAAGCAAACAGTAGATTCTGGGAACCACCAGAGGCACAGCCCCCCACTGTGAGTTTGGCAGCAGCCACCCTGTTTTTCAGGGTTCAATAGCATGGGTGCAGCCCATTCAATGCCAGTTGGCCTCAGGGCCAGAAAACAGGGCTGGACACACTCAGCTTCCCACTGGACACGGCTACCAGTGCATGAGTCTCTCTATAAACTAGACCACAGACACCCAAGCAACAAGATGAGGCCCATTGGCTTGGCTCTCCCTGTTCAGACTTTAGAGTCCCATGTAAAATTCTGAGTTGCAACTGCTGATGTTGTCTTTGCCTCCTTTGCTTCCATTGGTCTTGAGACCCTGGACCAGCACCACTGCTCCCAAGGGGGCAGATATGTGGATATGTGCTCCACATCCAATGAAGGGTCAGCAGAACAAGGGATCTAGCAGGAAGGGGTAGCACTCACTTGCCTTTTCCTCTTCTCTGTTCATTTCTGTCTTTACTGCTGTAAAGAGACATTAATTTCTCCTTGCTCCTCCATCCCTCTGACCACTAAATCAAATAAATGAAAGCCCCAATATCAATAAAACACTATGCTCCAATTTCTGCTTTTACATGATGCACCTTAGAAAATGTAAATTTCTGCAAAATCAATGTGCCTTCACTTGTTCACTCTAGCTGCAATTCTGTAAAAAGAACTTGTTCTGAGGCCCTCCACAAGTGATCTGGCCTCACAGCCACACATGCTCATCACTCAGCATCGTGGCATTTCACAGTGTGAGACCAGCACAAACTGCTGAAGGCTGGCTCACTGGATGATGAGAAAAGGACAGCATCTTATTTGGTTGTTAAAAAGATTCCTTGAGATGAGAAAACAGAACAAAAATTCTTTATAGTTCATGTTTCATAAAACCTCTGCTGTTGTTAGTAAAGGTTATAACCAAAATGGAGGCTGGGCAAATGACCTTATACAATCAATTTCTAAACACTGAATTATTTGAAGATCTGTATTTCAATATAATTAGCTTATTTACCATGTCTTGAAACATCTCTGATACATACTGTTTTCTGTTCCTGAGGCAATATATAATTATAAACACACTTTCCTACTGTTTTAGCACATCTTTCAAATGCTTATAATTTGTAATCTGAATCTAGTCTTCACTCCCCCTTCCCAGTGTGCACAGACACCTTTAAATGACTTAAGCATATTTTAAAAAATGTAGATTCCAACATACCTCTGAGATTAGTTCTTCATTTCTGAAAATCAACAGCTTCTTTTCTTCTCTTTTTTCCCAGGTTCTACCATTATTTTAATTCTTTTGTGGCTATTTCAGTTATATTATTAAAAGCAGTGTACTTGTTATTGTTCCATCTTCCTTATATGTAATATCCTATTGTCTAAGAACTAGCATCTCAAACTATTTTCTGACTTAAACAAGAAACACATTTTCTGCAAAAATTACTGTCTAAATGTTATGTCCTCTGTTATCAGACAGGCAGGACTGTAATTTGTAATTTGTATTTGTTGCTCTAGCCTGAGGCAGGACAAGTTTTTAGTAGAAAGCTTAAGATGACCTGTAATGAAGCATGAAAACATTAAATCTGTCACAGCTTAGGATCAGTGAAGAGTCAGGCTACTACCTAGGCTACATGCAGAAAACATCTTGTTTTGGCAAAATGCTGCATGTTGGATACTCAGAGACATCTTAAACTTTTGCATAGAAAACAGCTTTCAGGTATACATTAAGAACTTTTTTATACTTTAACCTAAGTATTAGGAATACCTTGCATTATCTCCCTTTAAGTATCATGTCAAAACACAATATTTTTATATTATGATTTTGCCTTTTCAGCTGTAACTTCTATTTCATACATCTTTACTTTTATACAATGGGATTTAACTGCTGCACTGACAAATAAACCAGGTAATGATTTTAAAGAGTTCATTGCTTTGTCTCAGAACGAGAAACTGCGAGATAAGCAACTTGATGAGTTGCCCAATTATTGATCCAAACAGTGTCTACCTCCATAAACCACAGCATTTGCCTTACCCTCAGTTCACAGCTGGCTCTACCATTGGTTATTGAGCTGATTTTGCAGTCTCCCTTCAAGTGTACTCAGAGCAATGGCACCACAAACCTGAGAAGCAAGGAGACTTTCTTAACACCCAGATGACACAATTTCAGAACAGATCAGGATACAAATGAACTTCATGTCCTACAAAGGCAAGAACAGCTGACAAACAACAGATTTGTGAATGTCAGCAAATGTTACAAGACAGGTTTCAGGCATTCCCTTTGGAGAAATAACATCAAGAATGACATCAAACATAAATGTACATCGTCTACATAGAAAGAACATATTTTCAAACATGTCTTCAAGAGAAAAGGAAACATCAGTTGGGTAGCAACTGATTTAAAATTATTTTAAAAATTGAGCTGTTATTTCAAACCACTTGTTTTGTTCCTCCTCCTTTTTCTTCTTGAGTATTTTTTATAGCACACAATTAAGGCTCATGAGATGTGGCATTTTTTTCTTACCAAAAGTATTTTTAAGCTGGAATCAAGGCTTAAAAACACCATTCTCTGAAGGAAGTGTAGAGGAATCAAACAAAACTTTGCCAGAGACATCCAGCCACTGTGGCTTATTAGTACAAACAATCACCTCCAGCCTCATACAGCATAGTCAAATCTTCTTTAAAGATAAAGCTTGTATCACTAAAGGTCTTTATAATTCACAGAGAATTCCATAATCCCAGATTCAGATTTCTTAGGTTGAAAGGGACCTTTGGAGATGATCTAGTCCAGACCCCCAGCCAAGACAGGGTCACCTACAGCAAACTACACAGCAGTGTGTCCAGATGGGTTTTGAATGTTTCCAAAGAGGGAGAATCCATGACCTCCCTGGGCAGCCTGTTCCAGTGCTCTGCCACCCTTAAGGTAAAAAAGTTCTTCCTCCTGTTGAGGTGAAACTTCTTGGGTTTAGTTTATGGCCTCTGCTCCTCGCCCTGTTGCTGGGCACCACTAGAAAGAGTCTGGCACCATCCATGACTATGTCTTTTAAACCTTAGTATCATTGTTTGACCATCATACTTGGTGAGAGAGGGAAACACATTCTGAATGGCAATTCTTTTATTTTAGTGCCCCTGTAAATGCCAGGATTTCCAGGAAAAGGAGGTAGAGGGAAATATATTTCACCCACATTAAATACAAATGCTTAAACACGTCTGGGCCATAGTTTCTAAACCCTTGACAACTTTTTCCATAGCAAACCAAGCATAGCAAGACTAAGACCCTGTGCCCAT